>SNQJ01S0094778.1:31967-42828 GCA_010110895.2 Picea sitchensis | reverse complement strand
ATGTCTCCTCAAAATCACCAAAAAGGTAATTTAATGTTCACTTTAGCCAAAAGTGACATAATGCACTTTAACCAAAGTCTAAGTACAAATAGACATAAAGTACTAGGACAAAGTGCCAAATGACTTTCCCACATGTGCTAAGGAAGGAAAACACATGGGGAACACCTCCTCAGGTACTAATCTCAACAGAAGTGTCGTCTTATTTACATGCTCAACATATTATCTCTTGTATGCACATCACTTTAAGAGTTTTGTAGGTTTATACTTCAAGGGTTTCATTTGGAACTCCTTCAAGGAGAAGGGTCTCTTGAGACACTCATACACTCCACTTCTCTAACCCTTTACTCTTCATCTATATTGTTGTTCATACACATTCATTTTCAGCTAGCATAACATATTTAGATAGGTCATTTCTATACACATATACTCTCTTGTTCCTGTGGAAAGGTCTTGCCCTAAAAAGCAAGGGTTTTCCTTCATTTTTCTTGGTTGTGTGTAGCTCTTCTAGCAAGCATAGCTTGCTGGTTTTGCAGGTTTCAGATCTGATTGAGAGGACTCTTGGCTGCCCCAAAGACATCCACACAACACTAAAAGACCCTCCAAGGGGTTTGGTAGCTATCTCTCAACCCTACTCTTCTTTTTTCATCATTTTGGTATGCTTTGCCTCTTTTTCTTGCTTGTTGGTAGCTCACAACTTTAGGGGAAGAAGTGGTACGACCCTCTTCTTTGTTTGAGCTTGTTGGGTAGTGTAGATCTAGCTAGGGTTTCATTTTTTAGTCTTTTTGCTCTCCTTTTTAGCTAGGACGTGAGGTTTAGAAGGTAAGGGGCACCTTCTCAACCTAGGACGTGGGGTAGAATTGTCTCTTGGTTGCTTGCTTGGTTTGATAGTTTATTTCCTAGTCTCTCTCTTTTACTTGTTTTCCCTACTCTCTAAATTCTTCAAAGAACCTAACCTAACTAAGCAAACCTAATTAATTGCCTACCTAGTTGGGAGAGGAATACCCCAATAGGTAAGGTTAAGTGGTTGATGATGTGATTAATGATCTATGGGTTAATGCTATATTTGTTCTAGATTTAGATCAAACACATAATCATTGTCTTAAGCCTATTGGGAGGCATAATAAGTAACCTAACTAGATCTTTTACTTGCTTAGTTAATTTTCAAGTCTTTCTTCATGCACATGTTTTAGATCTTAAATGCTTAAATCTCCAAGTGCTTAAAGAAGTGAATGGTTTATTGCTCTATTGCTTATATCTATTGGAAGCCACTTGCTTAGGCTTGAATGTTGTTTAATGGTTAAGTAGGCAAACACACATTAAATTTTCTTTTCATCTCTTGAAGGCAAGTTGTCCTTGCCATTGTGATTTTTCTTTAATAGCAAGCTCATATGTGCATGTGATAACTTAAATATTTTTCATCCATCTTTATTTGCTTTACATGTGTTCACACTCTTAATTGCATAAGCTTGAAGCAACACCTTTTAAAGCTCATAACAGTTTCGGCCATAACACTAAATCACACTTTGAAAGTGTCTTAAAATCTTAAAAACACTCTAAAACACTCCTAAAAGTCTACCTAACTTATATAATAACTTAATAGACTACTTTAGGGTACCTTAGACCACCATATTCACCATCTAAAACGAGCTTGAGGAAAACAACGGAGGGTGTAGGCAGGGGACTGTCTCACGGCGCGCAGGCTGTGTCCTTTCCGGGAAGTACTCTTGTCTTTGGGCCGACCGTGAAAGCTAGGGTGGGTCTCGTTGCCTTACTATCTTGAGCATCCAACAGTTATTTGGAAATAGGAGGAGGAGGCTTTGGTGAAAGCTTAATAAAATTTGATAACTCTTAAGAAAGCTTAATAATTAAACCTTGGGCCAAACCTAATGATTATCTTGTGGGTTTAATATCTAAGAGTGATTGATCTTCATCATTAATGCTTATGCTTAAAGTCTTCAAATATTCTTGAATGTATTGATGATAATGATATGTTGATGGTTATCTCATAGATGTGATTTTGTGTTGATGTTCATGCTATAATCCTTGTATACTACACACATAAAAGATAAACGTGGTTAGCTTGCTTGTTGTACTTTAGATATTCTCTAATTGTAAATCTTGTATCAAGTACTTTGTGGATATCTCATTTATAATTCTTTTATTTCTTTTGTAAACTTGTAATCTACTTGTAACGAAACACCCCTTAATCTAGTTGACCCCATTGCCCAACCATAGGCACTAGTCTTAGTTGACCTAGGGAAAGGTTTTGTTTTACATGCTAACCCTTTCACCTTGCATTGTTGTCTTAGCATCCTAGATTAGATCCCTTTTAACCTTAAGAAATTAAAACTAACTCCTAGAACCTAACTTAATTCATTTAGTAACTAAGGTCTACCCCCTTTGGCTTCCCTAGGAGTAAGCCTAGACGGAAGAGGTTCCGGTCAAAGTGACAGTGTGGGCTGTGAACCTAGGCATTGTGCCTCCAAGGACACATTAAGTGAGCTGGACTTAGCTCACATTTGCAAGCGTGTATAAGGATGGCAACAAGCCTTTTACAAATTGATCATGCTAGATTCATCTTATTACAAAGAAAGGTGGCCATATTGGCCGGCTGGATTTCTGAACTCTGATTTTGAACAAATTCTTGTTCAATCTTTGGCTTCTCAACTGCAAGTCTATCCTAGTGCAACTTGGTGGGTAACACTATCCAAATAGAATGTGGAGTAAGTTTTATTTATAAAATCAAACTTAAAAGTTCATGGTACCAGGTTTTACGTTTCTTTGTTTGGGAATAGTGTTAATTGCTGTACAAAGTATGGATTTAGGATGTTGAGAGAGGATCAATTTGAAATCCAAGCAATATTTATAACCATTAAGTTCAGTGGGTTTGATTTAAATTTATATATAGTTATCAATCATTATTTTATTAAAAAATATTTATTTAATCCATTAGCATGATAGTCTAATCTTGTTCAAGGCTACGTCTCATCTTCTACTTGAAACATTACTTTATGTTGATGCATTCACTTTATCATGTAACGAGTTTCTTATTAGTCAATGGTGAAGTTTAATGCTAAGAAATGAATTTTTCAATCTCATTTCATGCGTCTATTTATATTTTACCACATTAGTGGCATTAATAAAGAACATACTTAAATTTTTTAATTATCACTCCATTCTAAGCATAGAGGGCAGATGCCGTCAACATTTATATAATTACAACCTTTCTTGAGTTAAACAGTTAATAAAATTTTTTCCAAAGATTCTGTATTTATATCTTTAGAATAAATTTATAAAATCAATGTAAACTAGACAGACAAGGGACTTAAAATATTGCATTGAATGTGACTTGAACAGAGAATCTATGAATACATACAGCATTGCTGCATCTCCATCAGTATCCTTTGGTTGGATGCAACGCCAACCAAGCTTTGAACTTCCAAGTTCCCAAAAAGGTAGTTTATTAACACAGGATGCAGCTTACTGGGATTCCAGGAGACCATTACTTCCCAGCAAAATAGAAAAGGAGGGACTTGAAGAGAAGCCAGCATATTTACCAGTGTCTACAGAAGGGGAAAATCAAGATGGATTTGCTAGATGGGAGGTTGACAGAGAGGCTGGACATGCTATAGAATATAAAGGACATGGTTGCAGCTTCATGCAAGCAGTATTTAATGGTACGATAATCTGTCAATAAAATCTACTGGTGCCGAGTTGATGAATGTCAGCGTTCTAACAATTGCTTTGTATCTGCATGTATGGTATGTTTAGTTGCATGTTTAGAGATGTAAATTGGTATGCATTGTTTCAATCATACTTGAAAAAGAAAAATGCATTTAGTTTAGTATTTCCATTGTAATTGAGCTTGGTCTTCTGCTCCTTTCACATCCCTTAAAAGGTTACCTGAAAGTATAGAGAATAAGAGACAATTGTTTCGAATGCATTGAGTAGAATCACTTACTCTTTATAATATTGTAACAGCTACCAAGCAGTGTGTCTCATTTCTAAACACTTGAATTCTATTGATATAATTATCTCTGCAGGAGTGAATGTACTGGCTGGTGTTGGCCTTCTTTCCACACCATATACTATTTCAGAAGCGGGTTGGATAAGTCTAGCATTGTTGTTGCTGTTTGCATTCATTTGCTGCTATACAGGCATTCTCTTACGCTACTGTTTTGAGAGTCAGGAAGGCATCTATACTTATCCAGATATTGGACAAGTTGCACTGGGGAGATTTGGTCGTTTTTTTATCTCTGTGAGTAAATGTCACTCTTTATAAATGTACATTTTGCAAGATGTCTATCTTTGTAGAGCGGTTGAAAACTGATAAGTTAGTGTCTGGTTATTGCACTTGATCCAACTTGTGTATGTTTCTGTGGTGATTGATCTGTTTCTATATCTTTGACTGAATTTGACATTTGCTTGCACTGAATTTGTCTGGCAATATATATTGTATCGGCTATTGCTGTCAATCACTTCTGCCATTTCTTTATTGAAATCTTTACAAGGGCACAACTGTCTACTGTTCTGTTAACTCAATTCTTAATTCATATTCTCCAGAAACTAAAATAAATATATCTTTATAATATCTAGCTTGTTGTATCCTGGAAAAGATGTCTTTGACAGAGTCAATGTGTAATATGAATCAGGATGTATATATTTTATAAATCTAGTGCTCTTTTATATTGTTCCTTCTATATTTTCTAAGTAATGCTTTACTTACACTTCCTCTGTTTTGCTGCATGCAGATCGTTTTGTACTGTGAACTCTATGTAAGTGTGTGGATCACTCATCTAAATTGAATAGAATGCATGGATTCTAATTCTTCTCATAAACTTACTATTTTATTTTATATCTAAATTGGTTTTTTTTTTTTATATTGCAGGCATACTGCGTGGAGTTTATCATACTGGAGGGAGACAATTTGACAAGGCTTTTTCCACATTTTCATTTTGATATTGCTGGGACTGAACTGAGTTCTCTCTATTCATTTGGAATTTTAGCTGCACTGATAGTGCTTCCGACTGTTTGGCTCAAAGATTTGCGTATTCTTTCTTATTTCTCAGGTGTGATTGTTTTCTTTCTGATATATTTATTTTACAGGTATTCTGTGTGATTTTAAAGAACAAGGTGTGTTGTGAATTTTTTCTGAATAACTGTTATATGCAGCTGGTGGAGTGCTTGCAACTGTTTTGGTTATCATCACAGTTTTCTGGGTGGGAGCCATAGATGGAGTAGGTTTTCACCCCAGTGGTTCACTGGCAAATTGGACCAACCTTCCTTTTGCAATTGGTGTGTATGGGTTCTGTTACTCTGGTCATTCAGTCTTCCCAAACATCTATGTATCAATGGCAGACCGCACTCAATTTGACAAAGTACTAATTGTGAGGTATTGACAACATAAATTATGGATATGTGGAATTGGTCACACAAACTGTTTAATTATACACATAATGTGATAGTCTATTGAAACACTGATCTTATTTCACAATTTGTTTTTGTCTCCAGCTTTCTTTTATGTGTTATATTTTATGGCGGGATGGCAGTCATGGGATTTCTCATGTTTGGTCAGGGTACACTTTCACAGATCACTTTGAACTTGCCAGAACAAGCTACTGCCTCAAAAGTTGCGGTCTGGACAACTGTAAGTCATTTTGGCACTTAATTTCTGCTTGATCACATATTTTCTCTTTTTCATTTTATGGGATTGATGGCCCTTATTTTATTTTGACCTTTTATTGTTATAACCTGATGGTATTTCATGTCAGGTGATCAATCCATTTACCAAATATCCTTACAGCTAGACGAATATTAATACTTATATAGTTCCATTTTTCATTGTTCTTTTTTGACTTTAGTATGCCCAATATCAAACATGAGCTTTGGTATTGTAGGAAATAAGTTGACTGCATGAATTTTCCCTTAACATCAACCAAATATGCTCTATTATTAAATCCTGTTGCAAAGAGCTTGGAGGAGTTGCTGCCTTTGCAAAATTCCATCGGTGAATGGTGGGCTTCCAGTTTTATACGGACAATCCTTGTCATCTCAACAGTTGGTGTTGCTCTTCTTGTGCCATTCTTTGGTAAGTTTTCCATTGTCAAATCTTGTGTCTTTTTTGTCAATTGAAAGCATTGGAGCACAGTAGCAGAAATCTCCTTTGAATAAACACTTTGCACATACAAATATAGGTTCTCATGTTTAAGCATTCTATGATTGCAACTTACTTCCAGGTTTACAAAAACACTATGGAAATAAAAACATAGAGCTATATCACAAACTACTAGGGCTCTATGTAACTCAGTACAGAATCTAGACCTTAGATAACAAGTGAAACACAAAAGATTGAGTGGTAATTTTTGGTTGAAGTATAGACAAACAAATTAATCCTTGATGAATGCCATTACAATTTACAGGTCTTTGCATCCTTTCTTCTTTAGATTGCTTCTTTGGGGGATTCACTACTTTTTATCAAAGTTCAGGCTGTGTACATTTGATCACTGTAGATGTCAAAGGGAGCATTGAACACTGTTAGAAGTGTAATGTTTATTTGTGGCTGTGGTCCATTGGTAAAGCCACATGTCCACTGAAGGAGCTATGTATGTGACATCAGTATGGCTTGTTGGTGTTCTAGGTTGAAAACATAGTTGTTACCTCCTTGAAAATGTATGCTTCATTTTGCATTTTCATGGGCCTTATCACTCTCACCAAGCACGGTGTTACCCCTCAATTTCACTTTAGAGTACCTCATTTTTTTCGCCAAATTTGTTCTAGTATTTGAGCTGATCTTGTGCATATCTTGAGATGATGTTTGAGCTCAGGGTTCCATGATCAGTTATGCCATCACAATGGTTTGTATTATGTATCATGATCAGCCAAAATTGTGACCATTGTATCTCATGTATTGTACTAGACCATGCTTTGTGATCTATGTAAAGCGTTTTTTTTTAATTATCTAGGTGGTCTCTCTAGACCCTCCATAAAATTGATTATTTCTTTCTTGTTACAATGGAAAAGGTAAACGTAGATATGCGAGTATCATATGTTAAGTAGAGATGCGACACGTCTTAAATTATCTTGAGTCAAACTCTCTCTAAAGAAAGGACCCTGTTTCACTAGAGTGAGTTCCAACGTCGAACTGTGCAACTTGGCATGCCCTATGGGGAGGGTCTCGGCAACTGGTTAGTCATGGCCTGTTCTCTTAGTCTCTGTTTCAAGATAGTCCCTACCCTTATGGATCATACTAACCATCTCTTAGAGGTCATTTATGGCCGAGGTGGGTGTGTGGGGGTATTGGAGTGGATATAGTAGGACACATGACTTAGGGAACCCCTAGGTTTTTTCACTTTACCACTATTAAAAGTTGTGCTGATGTATTGTAAAGGTTGTCACATCTAGAGAGCACACTTATTTTATGCCTAAGCATGAATCTACCTATGTATTTGTCACACTTTGTCCTAGGTGATGATTTACCTAGTAGTTTTAGGACTTATGACATGTATTTAGCACTTGAGATCATGTAAAGCCATCTCAAGGGGGTTTCTACATATTTTCGTGTAGTGAGACCTTGGAGGCCCCTTCTCCACAATGCCTTGCATTCTTGGGCTATTCTTCATGCACATGGACCGGTCATGCCATGCCACGTCATATTACATAGAGAGCTTAGCCACATTATCACTTTTGGAGGAACATGTTACACTCTTAGAGGAGCCATCCACCTTGGAGATAAGCATTGCTTGACTGTAGGAACATCTACTTGTTTTGACCCTTGTAGAGTTGTGGGAGGTGGTTAGCATGATTTTGGGTGATGGTTACACATTGGAGACCTCACTTATGATTGTTGGGAGCTATTTTTGATGAGCCACCCCCTCTTGGAGCCTCCCATGTGCCACATGTGTGGTTAATTTCTCTCTTCCTCATAGCCTTTAGCTCATTTCGTGGAGTGATCTACCTTTGAGGGTATTTTTGAGGTGGTTACTAGGCATCATGGGGAACATTGGCCCCCCTTGACCTTATTCTTCCTATTTTGGGTGGGATGTCTTCTCTCTTGGGAGAATATTGTACATGTGGCACGACTACTTAGATTGTTTATGTATTTTTGACCTTGTCCTCATAGTTAGTTGGAGGATAAGTCTTTGCTGTAGTTCTCCTAGGCTATGAAATATTCCTGATCCAGCTGATCTGGATATCTACTGCTGAACTATGGTTTTGTCACTGAAGTCTGATACTCTGGGGGTTTCTGGATGCGTTTGAGTTAATGTGTGACATGATTGGTGATTTTCGCATGTGTGTTTCATTCGTTAAGTGTTTTAGTAGTAAAAAGATTATGCATGCGAAAGAAAGGACAACATAGCTCACTGATATATACAATGAGGAAAAAAGCAGGAAATACAATAATAAGCTGGAAGTAGATATACTAATCAATAGTTAGATCTCATGGATCGTCATTGGAATACAAATAAACTAACAAGAAATACTTGTGATTAGAAGAATGAAGGCTGATATGTGCATGCACGGATAGATCGACAAAAAGCAGTTTGGAAGCTCACGGTAACTACTGCAGAATCTGGAAAACTCGCCCTGATGGCGATACCCATCGAAATGGACTGGAAATTATTTCAAAAGAAGCGCCCTGGCCTCTAGGCTGATCTTGGTGATTGTTAGACCGAAGATCTGACCTCTGGAGCTCCATATGTCACCCCTTGGGGGTTTGCGCACCTCCTGGGGGTTTGCACACCTCCTAGGATGTGAGTGTGCCCTAGTGATCCCACCGACAGAATCTGACGATGTATGACTCAAAATGATTGTCTTGGCATCCTCTGTAATGGTTCAGAAGGGTTTCCTCGCATCTTCTTCGGAATACCCCCTAGAACCCCAAATGTGCTTCCTCAAGAGCTGCACCCTAACTGACTATCTGTAGTGTTCTGGGAGATTCCACCGTAAAAAAATGACGACAGGTGGCTCAAAAGGTATGCCTTGGCTAGCTCTCTAATGGTTCGGAAGGGATCTGCAAAACACTGAACTATCTCATGCGGCCACACAAACCTTCACTCTAACCCTTGCGCCCTCATTGGTTGAGCTGCGCAATCACTGAACTAGATACCTGTAATGCACGGTAAAATACTTGGATGGTATCTCTGATAGGATAGGGTGTGTCTCTCAACACCGAAACCGATCAATGGTGGTGGTTTCGTCTAGAAATCCACAAAACAACAAGGGGGTCAATTTCCTCCTCCTTTGCAAATATCTCAACATCAAATCATAACATAATGATGAATTAGGTCGAATTCCTCCCTTTATACTCTTCCCGATCTAATTCACCATTGACATCACTTAAGCTAGGCATTTTTCCTCCTAAGGTGAGTAATTAATTAGTGAAGTCCCCCTTTAACACCTTTTCGTTCTATTTCTTCGTTGACTTAGGCTTAAGTGACTTTTCCTATTCTTTTTGGCTTAATTCATCGTTTAGCCACCAAATCACTCTTTTTCTCCTCTTGTTCCCTGTTTGTGCCTAACTATAGTCTACGGGAACAAATAGATTACTAAGTCACTCCCTGCTGGCCTACTCTTGGGAATGGGACATCATAGTCCTCCCTTCCTGAGATTGCTTGTCCTCAAGCAACATTAATCCCGGGTGCTACAAAATATGCTCTCCCTCCCATGTGGCATCCTCCATTGGAAGACCCCTCCATCTAACCAAACACTCCTTGATGACCCTGCTCCTCAACCTGCACTCTCTCCGCTCGAGCACCTCCTCCAGCACTAGCTCCAACTGGCCCTCCTCATCCAAGGGTGGAAACTCCTCTAAAATGATGACTTGCTGTCCCAATGCCTTTTTAAGGCAAGAAACATGAAAGACGTTATGAATCTTGCTACCCTCCAGTAGCTCTAGCTCGTATGCCACCTCGCCTACCCTCCCGATGACTCTGTATGGCTCAGAAAATTTTGGCTTCAACTTCTCTGCTTCGCTCCTCTTCAAGGAGGATTTTCTGTATGGTTGTAATCGTAGAAAAACCAAATCCCCTACCTCAAAACTGCGCTCGACTCTGCTTATCTGCATAGATCTTCTGCTGGTTCTGAGCTGTTTGCAAGTTTTCCCTCAATACCTGCAGAATCCTCTAACTCTCCTCCACCCAGTCTTTGGCCCCTGGTACCCTGCTATCCACAAACACGGTCTCCACAAAAGAGGGTGCATCGTATCCATACAATGCTCTAAATGGTGACATCCTGATAGACATATGGTAAGTCGTGTTGTAGCAATGCTCACCCATGTGCGCCACTGCTGCCCTTCCACATAGTTCCTTAGATACCCCTCCACCCATTTGTTGACGATCTATGTTTGTCCATTTGTCTATGGGTGGTAACTGGTACTTGTAGCTAGATTTGTGCCTTCCAATCGAAAAAGCTCCTACCAAAACGCGCTGATGAAGCGCCCATCTCTATCATAGACTATTTGCCTGGGTAAACCGTGCAACCATAATACCTCTCTGAAAAACAACTCTGCTACCTGTATGGCCTTGTAGTCCGTGGGTATGGCAAAGAAATGTGCAAATTTGCTCAGCCTGTCGACCACCACAAATATACAGTCCTTGCCCTGCACTCGAGGAAGGCCTGTAATGAAATCCATAGAAATGCTCTCCCATTCTTGCTCTGGAATGGGTAGAGGCTTGTTGTCATCCTTATACACACTTGCAAATGTGGAAAAGTCTTAATCCAGTTGTAGAAAATCCAGGTCCTATCAGCAAGACTTCTTGGCCTGTCTTTGACCAAGCAAAGTCACTAAGTTTTCTGCTGTCATAAAATGTGTAATTGCTGTTTTATAACAGCCCTCTGAAAAGTTTGTTTGCTGATGTGTTAT
>SNQJ01S0094778.1:21700-31957 GCA_010110895.2 Picea sitchensis | reverse complement strand
ATCTATATTAAGGAAGTTTTGTTGGGTTTTCTCCCCCATGAGGGTTTCCCAAGATAAATGTTGTGTATCTTGTGATTGTGTTTCTCTCAGTGATCCTATCTATGCTATTGTTATCTAGTAAATTGAAAAGAAACCTAATAATAACTCAAAACTTAACATGGAATCAGAGATAAGATGAAGATAACATCTTTCACTGGATAAAGAAAAATGTCAGTGTTGTCGTACAAAAAAATTATGGCTTTTTGTTGAAGAGAAATATTAGCCTAAAAACCATCTAGAAAAGTGTGCCCTAGCCTAGGGAACTCTTTGGCACCTTGAGCACACATTTTTAGTGGTCGGATACTTCGGAAAGTAAGACCCTAGTTTTGAATGGTACCAGACAACTAGAGAACCAAAAGTACCAGAAAACCATAAGTATCAGGAAACCAGAACCAGTACCAGAAGTGCCCGTCCAGGTTTACGCAGGTCAAGTTTCAAGGGGAAAAACTTGAAATTTTTGAAATCTAACAGCTCCAACAAACTCGCCTCAACCCAGTGTATCTAGTCCCTAGATCAAAATTTCAAAATTTGAAGTTTGAAAAATTAGGGTTTCCTCATAAAACCCTAAGTTGCGTTGCAGTTGCAGTTTCAGAATCAGATGCAGTACCAATTGCAGTTGCAGTATCAGTTGAAGTATCAGTTGCAGTCACCCTTGAAGTTTTTAAGAGTTGGTAATTATTACTGTTGCTACCAGATGGTACCACTACCTGCAAATATTATCAGAGGTATGTATTCACTATTAAGATTTAAATGGTATTTGCAAGAGATTGGATCTCTTTCCATAGATCGAGAAGGATCTCAAGATCTAACACATTCAAAGGAATAATGCAACCCAGGTTTGATTATTCAAATATGCATCTATTTGTTATGACATTATTTTGATCTAGGTTGCATGTTGAATCTATGACCATCATACTAACCTTTGGTAAAAAATTAAATTCAAGGTGTTAGATGAATTAAAGTTGAGATCATAGAGTTTATTATCTAACCCAACTTTATGTCAAGATAGCATATTGTCTTAGTACATAAGATAGGTTGAAGAAAACACTGTTCATTTTGAGTGAAAGAGACTTGAAAGAAAAACAACACACTCATTCTCGAGGACAAGACTCTAGGTTCCAGGTTTGATTAATTAAGTTGATAAGATTCAAAGTTGCACATAACAAGTTGATAACTACCCCTTTACATGTAAACACTATAGTTGAGGTAGCAATCATTGAAAAATATTATACTTGGTAGCATGCGAGCATATTGAGATAAATGCTTAATGTAATCATTTACCAGATACAACTAACATCTCCTCTAGGAGAAACTTCTTGTTTTGGTCCCAGGTTACCACGGAGGAATGCTTGATCACAACACTAGAAAAGTGTTGATCTCATTTCGTATTGTATTTCTTACTTTTGAACTTTGTTTCAAGGTCACAAGTGATAGCTCTAAAGGAGCCACTGTGATGATTATTCGTGCTATTGTTTTATTTACTATTATCAAAAGAGTATTATTCTTGCTTCTTGTTTTGTTGACCTTGTTTCAGGTCACAGGTGATAACGCTGAGGAAGCTATAGTGAAGGTTGAATAAGGCAACAGATTAAGATGATACATGAAGCAGACTATGTACATAACCATATACACTCATGTATCAAAGAAGATGAAGAAGAAGCTATTTTTTATATACAAAGTATCTCATATGGAGATTGATTGTAAGTAGCGAAAGGCTCCAAAGATCACTGAACATTAGAACAAGAAATCACAGTAGACTTGTTCAAAGGATAATGAAGCCATCTTGACGGGAAGCAGAAATCGTTTGAAGTCTAACTCAACCTTTCATATTTAGACTTGGTACTCAACACCAAGTATACCCCATAAGAGATGATGAAGTCCTTGTAGACTCAGAAGAAATCGAGAGTAAACTTGATCTCAGAAAGGATCAGATGAAGAGACAAATTCTAGGACTGGGAGACAAAATGCCATGAGAAGACTAGATCGTAGCTTCAAAGACTTCTAGGAGATATGAAATCTCTTGGGAAGATTCTCTTGTTTCAATGACAGAGAAGGAATCCAGTCAGAAAGAATAGGATATGGATTTTTTCGTGAGACTAGAAGAAAAGTCAGTATTGACTTCCAAGATTGATTTGATAGATTAAGCATGTTGCAGATGTACAAAGCTTGATGTGTGTCTAGAGGATTCTCCCAACAAGAGGGAGAGGACTATGACGAGACACTTACTCCAGTAATTGAAGAAATAGTTCCAGTATTCATGAAGACAACCAAAACAACCATGATTCATATATAGTATGAGATGCAGGGGGGAGCAATCCCCATATTTAAAATTGAGTGGCAGTTGGTGCAGTACATTAGTTGGGTCATGGAGACATGACTACAATAAAAGATAGAGTTACCTCCATGAAAGAAGAAGGGCTACCTTCAGTATCAGTTATCGAGCCACTCTCAGTTTCAGATGAATTTGTTGTCATGATGAAGTAAGAGGAGTTATTTTCAGATTTCAGCAATCATAGTGAGAATGGAGCATCCATTCTCAACTTCAAAGAAACTGCATGTGCATAGTCCCACTTCCAGAAGAACAGTTGCATAAATAGGAGAGGAAATACTCTCAGGCAGTGAGACAGATAGTGCTTTGCAGAAAGCACATAAAGCTAGTACATGATTGTGCACATTAAGTTTAAGTTGAAGCAAGTGTACCAGGATGGTACAATATGATTTGAAGATTGAAGATAAAAAAACTCATGTCTGTCGGTTGAAGGAAGCTCTGTACGTGTTGAAGCAAGCTCCTAGAGATTGGTATGGAAGAATTGACAGTTTCCAGACGAGCTTGGGCTTTACCAAGAGTAAAGTTGATTCTAACCTTACTTCAAGGTTATGAATGATGAGCATGTTATATTGTTGTTATATGTAGATGAATTATTTCTAAATGGAGAAAAAAATCTCATCATTGATTGTAAGAAGAAGCTTGCTACAAAGTTTGATGAAAGACCTAATGCATTATCTCTTAGGTCTTGAAGTTTGACATAACCCAGAGAAGATCTTCCTTAACCAAGGAAAGTATGCAGTTGAAATAATGAAGAGGTTTGACATGTTGAAATGTAAATCCATGTATACACCAATGGAAACAAAGTTGAAGCTCTCGGTTGATACTTTGTCAGAGTTGGTTAATGCTACACTGTACAGATAGATCATTGGATCGTTGATGTATCTGACGAACACCAGACCATATATATGTTGTGCTATGAACACCTTGAGTCAATTTCTGGTAGAACCCAGACGTGTTCACATTGTTGTTACAAAACATGTGATGAGATACTTTAAGGGTATGTTGGATTTTGGTCTCTGTTATACTAGAGATCATGACTTCAGATTGTATGGATATATTGATTTAGATTGAGTTGGAAGTGTTTTTGATAGAAAGAGAACTTCACGATGTTGTTTCAGTTTGGGGTCATCCATGATCTCATGGCAGGGTAGGAAGCAATCAAGTATTGCTCTCAGCAACGCAAAAGCGGAATACATTGCAACATGTTCCGCCAGTGGTGAAGCCATATGGTTTCAGATGTTGTTGATAGATCTATTTGATCTGGAGATGGAAGCCACCGTGATCCTATGTGATAACCATAGTTTTATAAAGATGATGTGTTCCATGATAAGTTGAAGCACATAGAGATATGGTATCACCTCATTCATGATATGATGCAGAGAGGAGCTATAAATCTCCAATACGTTGGCACGGATGAACATGTTGCAGATGTGTTGACCAAGCCTCTTTCTCGTGTAAAGTTTGAGCACTTTCGAGACAATCTTGGTATAGTTCGAAAGGACCTCCCTCGAAAGGGGGAGTAGTGTTGATGATACTATGGTATCCTGACCAATAACGGGTAGCTCAGTTAGGATTTATATCCTAGAGGACTGATCATCCCTGAACATATCCTGAAGGTCCGTAAGGACGGGTTGTCAGAGTACTTGTGCATATATATGCTATCTTTGGTCAGTAGTGGTATCTCTGTTAGGATTTTATATTCTAGGGAATCTCTTGATTCCTAGGCAGATCCTTTGGATCTGTCAGAGTACCACAAGATGTTGATGCTAGCCTCGTGCTGAAAATTTTCAGCTTCGTGCTGATGTTGATGTGATGCCAACCTCGTGCTGAAGATTTTCAGCTTCGCGCTGATGTTGTTGTGATGCCAGCCTCGTGCTAGAGATTTCTAGCTTTGTGTTGATGTTGTTGAGATTTACAACTTCGTGTTGTTGTTGTTGTTGTGATGCCATCATCGTGCTGAAGATTTCAATTTTCCAGCTTCATGTTGATGTTGTTGAGATGCCAGCTTCGTGCTGAAGATTTTCAGCCTAGTGCTAATGTTGATGATGCTCCAGCCTTCGTGTTGTGATAATGTTGTTGTTGATGTTGTATCAACCTCGTGATGTTATTGATGATGATGATGTATTAGTGTTATAATAATTGATGTTGATGCAGATGATGATGATGCCACATCAACTTCTTGTTGAAGATGATGATGATGTTACTTTAGCCTCATGTTGATGAGGATGATGATGCTACTCTAGCTCCATGTTGTGAACGATGATGATGAGAAAAAATTATGATGATTTATAGATATGTGTAACAAACATAAATATCTATAAATATGTAAATATAAATAAATATAAAGAAGTAATAAGTAATTATTAATTATGAAGAGACATGACATATGAAAGGTCACGTCTCTTATGAAAGGGAACCCCTGTGTAGGATATATATACAAGCCCTCATTCCTCATTTGTAATCATCTTATTCATATTCTTATACATTTATTATTAAATATATTTACTATCCATAAATGGATTATTGCGTAATGTCTTATTTATACTGGATGTTTACATAGTGAACCAGCTTGGTTCACCACAATATTCCAGTCAGTGTTCCATATGTTCTTAATGTTGACGCCTATTATCGCACAGTTTGTAGTTAAGTTAGAAGACAGATGTAAGAAGGTCAAACTGGTGTAACTGAACCAATCCCACCACTATCACCTCAATGGGAAGGTTCTTTCTATTTAGGGAGGTAAGGCCCAGGGGAGACGTCCCCGGTGACCTGGGGTTTTGAGAAGACAAAAAGGCTTAGAAAGGCTAAGTGATAAAATTCCCCCTCACAAGTCACCACCTGATCAGAAAGTCTGGCTTAATAGCCAATAAAGATAATTGGAAGTAATAACCAAGAAGAATACATGCCTGAGACAAAGCAACAGAGAAACTACATGTGCAAGCTTGCTTGCTGGTTAGTACTTCATATAATCAATGAATTTTCTGATAAATAAGCAATTTAGCAATAATATTGACGAAGTAAATCAATGTTTGTACAATAACAATGATTACAATATCACTTCTCAATAGATGTTGAAGTAAACTTTGGCATTCAATGTAATAATATCAATACGTTATAAAAAATGTCTTAACAAATAATTCAATTGCTTTTAAAAGTAAAATGAAAGCGGCACACAGGTGTTTATAGCATAAGAAGGTGATGACAACAATAGGGTTAGTAGGATTAGTCTAGGATAGGGTTAGTAAGAGTTAGGGTTTTTTCAAAGTATTGAAAGTTTTTTTTGGATCAAGTTACTCAATACAAAGGGTCTTAGACCAGTGTGCTACTAGGGAATATGGAGTCAAAAGAGGACGCAAAGGATGGAGGACTAAGTGATAAAGATGAAACTAAAGACAAGAGGGTTAAATGTTGATGTGTTTCTATAGCAAGGCCTCAACAATGAAACCCTAGGGGAGAGAGCCTCACTTTGGTGTAGAAACCCTAGGCCTCAGTGCTCTCTCCTCCTTCTTTAGCTTTGATGGCAATGATTAAAATGACTAGCTTGAACAATGATTGAATAAAACTAAGACAAGAGAGTTTGTAAGTGATGTGTTGCTAAAGAAAGGCTTCACTAGGCAAAACCTAGGGAAAATCGACTCACCAAGGTGTAGAAACCCTAGGCCTTGGTGCGTTTTCTCCTTCTTAGCTCAACAATAAGGAAAAATGGCTAGCTAGAAGAATATGGATAGAGTGTTGCTATGGCAAGGCTCTATCTTCTTCAACAAATCAAATGGCTTAAAATCTTAGTGGGGACATGAGACAAGGACATTAACTAGTGCTTGTCACCTAGGGTTTGATTCAACAAAATATAATAACATATGCAAGTAAATGAAACTAAAACCATTCAATTAAGAAGTGTTTGCAGAAATTCACTTACATAAACCAAGCAACCATGTAGCAAAACCCTAGTTGTAACACCTTCCACCAAGAGAAATGCCAAAATGCCAAGAAAAAGTCTTCCTTCAACAAGTGCGCCTCACAATTTCAGCCAATAACCCAAAGAAGGGCGCAAATTCCAGACCTCACTAATGTGTGAGTGAAAGATGATGATAAAATGAGAGTAAAAACCCTCAATATATAGTGTACCAATGACCCAAATTACATTTTAGGTCATTAAAACGTCGACAAGGCCAAAATACCAAAATCATATTGTTTTACATTAAATGTTTTAAATTAAATCCTAATCAATAAAAAACAAGACGTCACCCCTTCTAGGGTGATGTTATCCCTTTCTAGGCAAAATGCAGCCTCCTGGAGCAAAACGTTAGCCCTTCTTGGGCTTCTCCAACCTACCACACGTGCCAAACTACCCTGTTTGTCTGCCAAAATGTCCATGAAGCAAAGATGACGTCATGAACCTCCTGGGTGACGTCCTAGGCATTCCAAGGCCAACTTTCCAATGAAGAGGGCACAACCCCCCTAAGTTAGGCTCTGCCAGGGTGCCTCTGCAAAACATCCTCCTCCTCTCCGGTGCAAACCCCTATGTCCTGTCTCTGCCCCCTACCGGGGTCTCAACATCCATCTGGTGGGTTCCTCAGCCCCATGGAGGTCCAAACTAATCATATCCCCATGTGTACATGTTCAATGTGGTACCTGTCCATCGGGCATGATCCTGCACATCAACAACTACGCCCTCCATGGGATCATAAGGCACATGGACCATAGCAATGCCAATCACATCTCATCATCAATATTATTAAACATGTGCATAAAACCCTTATTACCCCAGTTAAGTGCTCAAAGACATTATATAAGTCTGCAATACAAGTTTGGGGAAAGTGACAGGGTGTCCTATTGGGCTAGTGTCCATTGGAAAGGGATGTTTCCGGAAGAGATTAAATCCAAGTCATGTAGGTGGGTGAGGTGGATAATGGATGTCCTGATAAGGGGTGCAGTGAAAACAGGGGAATGCAGGGCTTACCTGTGGGTGCCTTTGTAGAAGGTGAGGTGCACATGTCCTGGATGCAATTGTTTCCAAGCCCTTTCATGCCATTTTATTCTTTATTCTTTATTTCTTTTTCTTCAAGAAGCTAATCAGGGGACACTGCCCTGGCGTGGTGACCAGTTGTGGCAATGTTACCCACAAGTACTTTCATAGAAATGAGAAGGTTGGCTCGTGATGAGACCCCTTTCTCTTGGCCATGCAACATGAGACCACACAATAAAGGAGAATTCACAATGGCCCCACCAAGAGCCAGCACTTGCTTGGCATGAGGTGACAGTTGCTAGTAGTGTCATAACTGCTTGAAGCACCCATGGAACCCTAATAGGGCGAAAACAAGTGTTGAGACCCCCTATCCTCCGACTCGGTCTTGTTTTATTATTATTTTTTATTGGATCCCTCTTGTTTCTTACTTTGAGAAGCTTTTCTTTGCTTTCTCAGGGATCCTTTTGGCCGAAGCATGTCAGGAGTTTTATTTTTAGGCTTTTATCTTTTTGCAGAGCTCGAGGATCCCTGAGCGAAGCATATCGAGGTTTTATTTTTAGGCTTTTATCTTTTGCCAGCTTGCTTTTACCTTTTGGGCCTTTAGCCCCTTCTTCCCACAAGGCAAGGTGCAACCCTTAAATGATTGGCCAACCCAATGCCTGAAAAAATGTAATGGGATAGATGAGCGGGAAGCAAGATGAAAAAGTGGTAATATGACAGGAGTGGACGATGAATTTTCAGAAATCCCCCCAGTGGAAAACCAAAACCTATGGGCACATGCTTACTAGGGCATCCTGTCATTCCCCCCAGACATGGTCAAGTGGACAAGTATAAGATCCAAGCATTTGTTATAAACAAAAGGAATTAAATGCACATATTCAAAGGTTTTGAGGATCAGAGGGACACATACCATGATACTCGGACTCATTACCTCATGGAGCAAGAACCATCTTTGATACAGGACCAAGCCAAAGGTGATGGATGTTGTTGTTGCTGACAAAGTGGAGGTGCTGAAAGGGAGAAAATATGGGCCCTCCAGGGCCATGCCTAAGTTGATTTGGCTCTCGGTACTCCATGTCTAGGACCTGTGGGCCTTGAGACATAATCTCCTAGTTATGACTAAAAGTGGGGGATAACATTTGGCTCTAACTCGGGGACACGTGCTCACCGTAGAGCGCATGAGAACCTCAACATCTCTTACCTGTACTTACCTGCTGGCTGGATGTTAGGTGTATTCAAACGACCAGTGAAACCAATCCATCACTGTCCCACAATACTTGTCTTTGTGCTTCATCATAAACCAAAATAGTTATAAGTTAAGCACAAAAATAACAAGGTCTAACTCATGGAGGTGGGTGGGAGGGATAAAATCATGCCAAGCCAATCTTTGAGGAAAGTACTCAATCCACTTCAGGAAGGGGTAATGGAGAGTCCAAGGTTCAGAACACTGACTCAGAAGGTCTGCAAATTAACTACCTAGGAAAGATTATATCAACAACTACAATACATTTCTATCCAAGAGAAAAACCACTTACAACACAAAATAGTCCTAGCGAAATTCTACCTTGTAATTAATAAATATTCCATTTTTTTGGCAGATCTCCCTTATTCATTGAGGTTACTTCCCTATTCATAGATGTAATTTTATGTATATTTTCAATAAAATTTTTAATTTTTTTTTTAATTAAAAAAATAAAAATTATATTTATAAAATAAATTAATGAATAAATAAAAGTAAATATTTTAATTATTATATTTGGAAAATTTGTTTTTTTGGAAAGGACTTGATGAACTTATATATAGGTGTTTCTTAATCAATAAAATAATGAAAAATACTTAATTAAATTTTGTTTTTAAACTCATTAATTTATTTAACAATTATTTCAACTAATTAAAATATTCAAAGATCATCTAATAGAAAAGTAACTTTTATATAAGGAAAAAGTTAGATAGAAAAGTAACTATATATAAAAATTATAGAAAACGTAACAATTATATAATAAAAGAAGATGTTAAAAGAATGAGATCACTAAGAATGATAGAAAAATGAATAAACATGGAATATTTTTTGTAATTATTATTGTTTATTAAAAAATTGTATTTTGCAAATGAATGTATGAATATGATTTTTTTTTATGAAATTGTTGATATTTTTAAATAATTTATATATATTTATGATAATAAATTTCAATTTTGTAAAATTTAATGATTTTTTTTTTTATAATTATATAAAATCCCCATCAATTCACAAACAATTACCAATTTACAGGGGTCAGATTTTGACCAATTATTTTATTATTTTAACATTAACTAGAAATCAACTAATACAAATTTAATTTACAATTTATTCAAAACCTATTTAATTTACAATTTATTCAAAACTTATTAAATATTATTATAATAGATAGTTCATTACAAGTCAACTAATAAAACTATATATTATAATAATGATAATATTTAATAAGTTTTAAATGTATTCATATCCTCTTAAATATTAGAATTATTATAATAAACAGTTAATTACAAATCAACTAATAAAATATGTATTATAATAATCTAATATTCAATAATTTTTGAATAAATTGTAAATTAAATTTTTAAATAAATTAATTTGATTTCTATAATATGGTTTGAATTTTGCATTATTGTGTAATCATTGAATCTTTTAATAAATGTATATGCTACTATGTAAAGATAATTGTTCATTTTTATTTTTATTTTTTTTAAGTAAAAATAGAACATACTAACATAGATTTATCGCTAGATTTATTTTAATATGTGATTTATTAATAATCAAATTCCTAAAGGTGTAGATAGTTTTTCATGTTTTGGATTTTAAAAAAGTTTACATATAAAGGGGTTTGAACTATCTTAATACTTTATAAAGTTAAAGTGCATCTATGGTAGTTTATTTTATTATAAT
>SNQJ01S0094777.1:31967-53399 GCA_010110895.2 Picea sitchensis | reverse complement strand
TGACAAAGTGAAATACAGATCCCACACCTTTGTTCTCTCTGAATATTCCTCCTATTGTCTCTGATCTGATAAGCCTCTCCTTTCCCATCACTCTACTTACAACCTTTATATCACCTGATTCCCACCAAAATTTCCAAAATGTCGAATTTTTTGAGAACACTTATATATTTATATGATCCCAGTGGGGAAAACCTCGATCCATACAACAGTTACATAATTCGATCATAATTAGGTTTACACGTCCTTGAGTGAGTTGTTATAGGTCTTGGTTTTAGAAACATTCCTTTCTGTGCTTGACGTTGGGGTGCCACGTGGCCCTTGCGGTATCTATCAACTATGATTAAGAATGTCGATGCTGATTGGAATCTGTCGTAATACCGATGGACGTCGGGGCACCAAGATAAAAATATTTTTTTTTGATAGACAATTAGTAATTTTCGATGATATGATTGATTTTATCTGTACCGTTGGAACTACTTGTCACACTTCAACACAATATGTAGTAGTGGCATTGGCTTTCTACAATATGTCATGGACTTGTTGGAAGATGTGCTAAATCCATTCAAAAAATATGGCTGTCTGATCAACCTCATTTTGAGTATGAGAAGATTCTTCCTATGTAGATGCAATGGGTAGAGCTACATAAATTAGGGCCAATGGATGGAACCCTAAGCATGCCTGAAAAGGGATGTTGCCAGTTGATCCAGGGGATCAAAATATGCTAAAAAATAAAAGTGCTTGGAATTGCTTCAAAAAGGACTCGTGCATAGGCTTCGTCCTCATGATCCCAACGCAAATTGAACGAGTTCAAACAAACGTCATATGAGAGAGATATCACATTCTTTCCGCTTTGCAAAACAAGCAAAATTTTGCTGACTGTATAGTCCATACAATGCTGATGTGGCAGGTCCATACTGTTGACGTGGTAGGGCCATACTACTGACGTGGAAAGGCCGTACTAGACATGTGGAAGGTGGCCATACTGACACGTGGAATATGTTGATGTGGCAAGTGATGATGTGGCAGAGGTCGACATGGCAGGCGACTGACATATGTGATGGACCAACCGGGCTGCGAAATGTGGTGTGTATGTGGAACAATTGTATGGTGCCATGTGTCCCAGACATGGGCTACCACGTGGCACCCCCTCCATTACATAAAATATTGGGTTGGATTCCGCAGGGGTCGAACCCGTGACCTCCGGGGACGGGTGGCAAGTGAATTGGCAAGGGCTAGGCTACCAACCCACCCACACTATGTTTCTTAACCCTTAGTGTCACACTATGTCTTTAAGTTTGCTCTAGTGTTTGGTCAGGTAGTGTCCGGGCTAGGGATTAGCCCCAACCCTTGGACTTATCGCTTACCATATGACCTTTCCACTTGAACATAACACACAGCGCGCGAGGTTGCAACGACTCTATCCACTGGATTTTCCACATGTCACGGTATCCAACGGTCAAGCCAACACACAATTCCAACTTGCCAATGAACCCGAGTTTAGTGCCTAGGACGTGGGCACATGGGGGACATACGCCTAAGACCTCCATTGGAAAAAGGGGCCATGCACACTAACGGTGCGTCAATTTCTCCCATGCACATGAGATGCTGCAGGATTGGGTTTAGGAACCGGAAACACCCATAAGACAGTTTCAATCATTCTGGGTGCATTTTGGAGGATCAAAGACAACAAAGAATTGCTTCCAGGGAGTGATTCCAACTCAATTGTTTTCCAAACCAGGTGCAGGAAGAGCCCAAATAAGGCTTTTTGGACATTCTGGAGCCATTGGAGCCATCCATTTCTCATTCTGAGCATTGAAAAACACTAATTTTGACACTTTGAGCATTAATGAAAATGATCCATTGGAAGCTGGACCAAGAGATGTATCCCAAGAGAGGGGTGAACTCCTTTATCATTTTGCTGTATTAATGTGTGTATTTTGATGGTTGTTTATGACTGTTTATGCTGCTCATGATTAAGTAAAAAAACTCATTAATTTTTATGTGTTTGTAACTTGATCCTATTACCCAAGCACATATAAATTTCACTTGCATTTTTAAAGAGACTCAAGCCTTTCATTTTCAGATCACCAGTAGAGCTATAAAGGGATCGATTTTAGCCATGGTGAACATAAGGAAGGATATCATCCCATGTGCAGGTATGTTTGGATTTGTACATTCTTAGGATATACATAATCATCCTATTGACTAGCTTTGTCTATCCATTGGTTTGGGGGTGGAAGGCAATTGATTTGGTGATCTTGGTGTCCATCAATGACCATAGACTTGACTAGAATGTACTAAAGAACCTACTATCATGATCTGAAATAATAGTTTGTTGTAGCCCAGAATAAACCCAAATAAGCTCGAACAAGAGTTTAACAGTAGCCTCGGTTGTGATACTCTTATTGCAGGGTGTCAAAAATGTCATCTTAGAGAATCGATCAACACCACGAAGACACACTCATTACCATGCTTGGTCGAAGGTAAAACAAACATGTAATCCATGGAGATGGACTCCAAAGGCCTATCAAGAATAGAAAGGGGGTGTATAGACCCTGTTTCTTAATGGTGGGTTTGGCGATGGTGTAAGTAGTGCACAATTTGATATACTTGCTGAAAACTTGCCGAAGCTTCGACCATTAAAAATAATTTTGCGGCACTGCCACTATTTTTTCCACGCTAAAATGTTCTGCCACACGACTGTAATGAGCTTCCCAAATCATCTTCGCATTCTCGCTTGAAGGAACACAAAGATGGCCTATATGGCACAACAATCCATCATGGAGATGAAAGAATGTGACTAGTGTGCCTCCACCTAGTGTTTGATATGTGGTAGTGAAGTCAGGATCACTATCATATAATTGGGACCACCCTGAAGTCTCATGCCCACAAGAGTTGAGCATCGTGGTTAGTGCTACAACTGGAGGTCAACTGAGGTAGTTGACAACTTTATTGGTGTTGCGATTATTGTAATTGATGTTCAAGTGGAATTGTTGCTGGTATGAGGAACAATTCCGGTGGTGATTAATCTATAACTTCCCTTGTGTCTGCATGAATTGTAGAGGCTTGTAATCAATGTGGATGATCGTTTACTTTCCCAGAATGTAATTCTTCCACTGTTGGCATGCCTACACAATGGCCTACATATCCTTGTCACAGGTGGGATACCTACGAACAACATCAGATAATGGTTTACTATGATAGGCATCCAAATGTCCCTGGTGAGTGAGGACGACACTGATAACATAGTTTGACGCATCTATATCGATCTTGGATGGAAGTTGTAGATCTGAAAATGTGAGGACTGGTGCATAACATAGGCCGTGTTTCGGATCCTAGAATGCTTTATGCTGTGATTCAGACTACACAAACTTAGCTTTATCTCCCCCCTTGGTCACTTGACTTAAGGGACAAGTTATATGACAAAACCCCAACACGAACCTGTGGTAGAAGTTGGCGAGGCCCAAGAAGTTGTAGATTTTTGTCATAGTCGTTGGGGCTAGCCAATAGTGAATGAAATGGATATTGATTGGGTCCACATGCACCCCATGTTCATCCAAGATGTATCTTGAGTATGGGATACTCTGCATGATGAATGAAAATTTCTCTAGGTTGGTGTATAACTTATGTTACCATAGGGTGCCCAAGACTTGTTGAATGTGCTGCAAGTGCTCTTCCTAGATCCAGATAAAGATGAGGATGTCATCCAAATAGACCACCATGAAAGTGTTTGTGAACAACTGCAAGATATCATCCAACATCCTTGTGAATGTCGTTGGAGCATTAGTCAAGCCAAAAGGCATGACCAACCACACAAAGAGGCCTTCTTTAGATTTGAAGGTTGTCTTCCATACATTAGTTGATTCTATCATAACTTCGTGATATCCTGACTTCAGATTGATCTTGTTGAAGAAATTGGAACCATTGAGCTGGTTAAGAAGATCGTCAATTTGGGGGATCAGGTATTGGGTCTTGACAATGATTTTATTCAAGGATTTATAATCAATATAGAGTTTCCACATCCCATCCTTCTTCTGCACCAACACAATTGATCTCCCACAAGGTGATGAGCTTGGTTGAATGTGGCCCTTGTAGATGAGCTCATGAATTTGATGATTTGTTTGCTCATTCTTCAAAAGGGAGTATTTGTATATTGGACTATTGGGAAAGGGAGCACCAGGTATCAAATCAATAGGATTTTTGACCTAACAGTGCACATAAACCCTACAGGTGAAGTGAAGAGGTCTTTGTATTCCTCTACAATATTGTCCACCAGTTTCTACTATGTAGAGAGACCCTATGTTGAATCTATCGTGTTTGTAGTGACCTTTCGTTCCCCTTCTAACCAAACCATGAAGAGGACAAACTTTGAAATATTTGAGATTACTTTTTGGCACTATTTTTACGACATCAATGAAATCACAGTAGTTGGAGCTACCTTGGGTACCCTATAGGGTTGACCCCCTAGAGTGATAATGACACTATGAGGTCAGGAGTCATAAACAACATGGAATTTCCACATACAAGGTTGTCCTAAAATAACATCAAAACAATTGAGTGGAGAAACATCACACAATACCTAATCTTTGAAGGGCTTGATTCCGTAGGACAAGCAACACTACTGAATAACATGAAGGTCTCGTCCTTGGATCAACCAACCAATGGTGTATGGTTGGGGGAGTGGCATTGTCATAAAATTCAATCTCTTGATTAACTTGACTGATATCAGGTTCTTCTAGCTCCTACTATCAACATGAAATGCAATGGGGTTCCCTTCACCCACATATATGAATGGAAGAGGCACTCCCCTTCCTCAAGGTCCTTTGATTTTCCTGGTTGGACATTTATGGTTGAGATGGTAGAACTAGGTTCCACATCGATGAACCAATTTCCTTTATCCTACTCCAAATCAGAGTCTGAGTTGGGGTCCGACTCTTTTTCTTTAAGCTTGGCCAATAATGAATGTTTTGAGCGATATTCATTGGTGTTGTGCTAGGGGATTTTGTGGAACTCACACCACTTTTCAATGTCCTCTGTCTTCCTATTACCCTTCTTTGTCTGTATATTGGACTATCTCTCTTGAGGTTGGACTTCCTTTCTCTGTCCGTTGTTCTACGAGTTAGGGACACATTTTCCATTCTTCTATTGTTGCGTTTTTGCAGACCCAAACTACCACTTATTTCATTGCTTAAATTTCTGTTTGATTTTGAAAACATATCGATAAGAAGATCCCACTGAGGAGATGTCCAAAAAATCCATCTTAGTTTGTATGTACTTGTGTAGGCCACTGTGGTACTTCATATCCAGGTGTCACTCAGAGTGTCTGATACCCAACTTTGAGCGTAAGGTATGGAATATGTTAGTGTACTCTGGCAACATCTGGTCTCTTTCTTGACGCAGAGTTGTCCATCTCGTGTACTAGTCATCATAGTTTCCGATAGGGTAGAAATTATCCTTGAGGGAAACAACAAAGGCCACCCAAGTGGGTGCTATCCTGAATTCAATAATCTCATCTTTGTTATGTCTCTTCTAGTAAATTTCCAACCAATATTTGACACGGGGGAGGGATTTAAGGAGATTGAAGGTAATCTTTTTAGTGTTGATTTTTTTTGGAACAAGGTAATACCATTCTAACATATTCAACCATTTCTCCAAATCATATACATCTATATGGCATTCAAATAAGGGGATATCAAATTTAACTTGTAGCTTGAAGGGTGTCACACCTTTGAAATGACTGCTTGTTGAAGGTGCCTCACCTACTGTCGACAATTGTTGAAGGGTCTTGGAAAATTTGTCCATCATCTCGTTCCATTGTCGCATGAGGAATTCCTCGAGAAATATTTTTAAAGGATCTTCTTCTTTGTCATCTCTCTTTTCTTCCTCCATGGGAGGTTGTTTGGGTCAATGAGAGTGGTTGTCCCCGAGTGAAACTAGCTCGAGACCCAATTCTCTATACTCTGACCTCGTCGGGGACATGCAATGAGAAATAACAAGGGACATATTGCTTTGATACCACCGATTTGGGTTATATTGAGAACAAAATGAGATACAAACAAAAATATAGAAAAGAACACATAAATAAAGTGAAACCAAACTTCTATTAATGAATAAAATAACAAAATATTGTAAAACACAAACTAGCTAGAATGGTGGTAGCTTATCTATGAAGAGAAAGAAATGTCGGCTATGCTCATTTGCAAAAATATCATTACAAAGAGGTCGAAAAGGGCCTTTTATCATGAAGCCTAAAATACAAAGAGGCAAAAATGCTAAACATCAAAACCCTAACCCTAGAAGATGAAACACCAAAAGTATTGCGAGCCATGAGGTGGTTAGTTGATACATTAACTTCCCGGGGGCGCAAATTTTTCATACGATCTCCATTTGGGGCGCATGATAGCTCATTGGAAATAAATATTTGAGGATTACAACTTTTGGCTGGGGCTAAGGCATTCCATGGCAACCATTATCCCCCCAAATGTACAAAAGACACCATTTAGGGCCTCAAAACGACCCCAGAAGTTTGGGACCTGAAAAACCATAGAAAAAATACTAAGAAGATAGAGAACCGTTGAGTCATTGGAAGAGGTGGGAAGCCACTGATATCCACATGGATCATGTTCCTGCAATGAGTGGTCAAATTTGCAACAAAAAATTTCCCATGGAAGATTTTAAAAGCATCATAACTGTGTCAATTTTTTCTCGATTTTCTATTATGACTATATTTTAGAAATCTTGTAGCCATTCTACATCTAATGGAATTGACCTCACAGAATTATGGGAACTTTCTAAAAAGACAACTGCTCTTGATGCTAGACTTCCATCAAAATGTGCAATAAACCCTAGATCTAGGGTTTGGAACCCCCTAAATCTTCTCCAAGATGATACATCCCATACACAAGTATGATAAATGTGTAGAGTAATCTCCAAAGTGGATGCCATCCTCAAATCAAGTAAGTGGATCCATGATGAAATTCCTCAACATGTGGAATGTGAATAAAACTTAACCATGTCCATGAATAGAAGGGATTACCCCCGTATAATTAGATCCAATGGTCACATGTGAGGTCTCCAATGTGTAACCTCCTCCTAAAATCATGCTAGCCAGCTTCTCAAGTCAAGGAAAGCACAAGAAAGTCCACACGCGCCAAATAGAAGCCCCAATGGCTAAGTAATGCATCCTCTATGGTGGACATCCCATCAAACAATGTAACACGTGCCTCCAAACGTGTGAACATGTTGATATCTCCAAGATTTGTGACGTGGCATGGCATGAGAGGTCCGAGTGCATAAAGAATAACCCTAAATTACCCAAGGCATTGTGACTAGTGCCTTGACAGTTGTGAAACTGCATCAAGAGTTGTGAACTACCTTGGGAGTTGTGAAAATGCCAAATATCATGATGAAGCCAATGCAATGCCCACTTAGCCCCAAAATGCTAGGGGGATCCACCAAGGGAACTATGCATCTTCAAGTACTACCATCTAGTAAGGAGTGGAGAATAGAATACCATATACTCAATCAATACATAATCATCCATATCATCAACAATCCATGGAACCAAGTGAATGCCCCAACTCTCCAAAGCTCTTTGTGATGAAAAACACAAGGGTAGTGAAGAAATTCACTAGTACAAACCCTATGAAAAATGAGGGGTAACATAGCCCTTAACAACTCTGCAACTAGAAGAAGGGAGTAGGTGTGTTAGATATCACGTGGTGCATTGCCAAATATTTTTGAGTAGTAGTTCCCCTTACTCTAGGAGATAACATGTGTGTGTGTGTGTGTATTCTTTTTCAAGGAAAACTTCATAGGGAAACCTCGAGCACTTCCATTCATTTTGTGGATGGTAGCTAATGTAAACATGTCAGTGCTAATTATGACCCCTATCCTAATAGGGACATTGAGTGGTAACGAGCCCAAGGAATCAACCCCAAAACTAAAATAATTAAAGAACGAATATGAAATGAGATATACATAAATGATAATGCATAGATTAGTTAGATATTGATCGTGCTCATACAATAACATTTGTCTCTTTTATAGATATTGCAAATGGTTATAATATCTAACTAATTCTTATTGGAGAGAAAGTGGTCGAATGATTATCTCAACAATCATCCAACAATCTCTATTAATAAATTAATTCCTAATGACTAGTTACAACTTGACATTATTACACAAGCAAGCCTTATAATCTAACACCTTTTCTTAAAGATTACACCACTGAAAAACAAAACTCACTAAAAGAAAACACACATTGATTGAACACAACTAAAAATAGAACCAAACATTCTTCAAAAGCTTCATCTTTGAAAACAATGCTTAGACTAGTGAGACTCCTTCAAGTTGCTCCCTATTCCACTGAAAGGTATAACCTCCTAGTTGTGATCCAAGTTTCCCAACATCGTTGGACATGATTAGCACTTGAAATGTCTCGTAGCCCTCATGATGGTATGATATCAAACTTCAAGATCCTAGATCTCCCCTAAACTATTGGACAATAATCCCCACATGCATGTCTCATAACCCCAATGAGGTATAGTTTCTTCAATCCAAAAGCATTCTGAACCATTGAACAACTATCTATCTTCCATTCCATCCCTCATTGTCTTCAAAGTTTGAATAGACTTCTTAAAACATGAATTCTTCGATAAAGTCTTCGCCATTTCCTATGTCTAGTGCATCTTCAATAATGACTATATTTGTTGATTATTTAAGCTTCCCTTTGAGAAGATCACTAGCATGGATTTTACAATTAATTGTTGTATGAACCATTTTTTCTATAGTAGTAACACTCGATCTCATTCATACATGTCATTCTCTTTCCCATCATTTTCTTTGAGTAAAGTGTAAACTTTGTCTAAGAATATACTTTGGAATCTCCTGTATTTATCCTCTTTTCTCCAGACAAAAGCACTCATATCATACCATCTAAAGTCTGTAAAGATATTTGGTTTAAAATAAAAACAACATTGTTAAAACTTGAAGACAAACTATTTAACATAAGGGATTTTGCATCCTCATCTTCTACCTTTGCACCAACCTCTCTCAATTGCCTTATAAGCGATTTCAAATTATTTATAAGGCTAGATATAGTAGTTTCATTAGACATTTTAACTCTAAAAAATTGTAACTTCAATTAGATTTTTGCATTTACCACTTTTGCACCAAACAACTTGCTCAACTCATCCCATATTTTTTTAGATGACTTTTCTAGATCAACATGATGTAATTCCAAATATGAAAGAGCAAGACCCATAACTTGGATTTGTTGTCTTTGCTTTGCTACTCAATCAATTTTTTAGCTCTGCTTCTACACCTTTCACTATACCCCATAAATTTTTGTTCATCAATTGCATTTGAATGTTTACCTCCCCTATGTAAAAATTGAGGCCATTAATTTTTTCTAAAGGTGTTTCCTCTACCTAATTCTTTTAGAAACCAAACATAAAATACCTTTGTATTCTAGGAGAGAATTTTTTTTTATGATTGCACACAATGAATAAAATACCTTTGCCCAATTGTTTGAGGTAAATGGGATGAAATTCTTTGAGTATAGAGCTGATCGTAGCCAGGAAAAAAATAGTGAACAAGGTCTTCAATATGAAAGCATTAACAAATTACAATCAACAAAGCACTTCAGATCAATAACTAAATAGTGGACACCAATTTGCTAATCCAGATCTACCAACTGAATTCACTACCAACTGAGAATCCTGGAGAACTGTAATTCGATGAACAATGATGCATCTTAGCTCCTTGCTACTGAGGCTCACTCTATTCTTGTAATCACAATTACCAAGTTCGAATTTGAATTCAATTGGATACGAAAAAAATTCCACTGCCTAAAATCCAATACATAAAAAAATCGCGAGTATCCATCTTACAAATATGAAAACATGTTAAACATTTTTCCAATGTGTTTCAATTTGTTACCCCTGGTTGCACTGTTTTTATCTATTTAGAGGAAATGTTGTTCCTGTATCTAATCTTGTATAAATCTGCCCAGAGAGAAACACATACAAACACATAGACAATGCTTAATTTCCAGAGAGAAACACAGACAAACACATAGACAATGTTTGATTTCCGCTAATGTTGTATAAATCTTGCCTGAGAAACACAGACAAACACATAGACAATGTTTAATTTCCAGAGAGAAACACAGACAAACACATAGACAGTGTTTGATTTCCACTAATGTTGTATAAATCTTGCTTTTTATTCTTTCTTTTAGCTCTGCTTCTTCTGATTCTTATTCTGTTGTACGCCCCCGATCGATGCACACTCTCTGATGTTTCTCATGACCCATATATGAGGCTATGAGCCCGAGTTTGGATTGACTACTTTTCCCACCTTACCCCAACTATTTATATCACCTACCATCGATTCTATGGTAGCAGGGGAACAATGCATGTAAGGAGGCCGCCAAACACCTACTTGGACAACAGATTAAAATACTAAGTAACCCCAAATTCTTAATTCAGTAAAGGCAGGACGACAGGGCAAGGACTCGGATAACAACCAGATCGATCAAGACTGGGCAATGATACTATCCTTCTTTCTCCATCTCCCCTACCCGAAGCTCCTCATTTCACCTGGTATGATGACGCTTTACTTTGTGCCAATTTGTTGTTACAGGTTCAAGTAACGAATCAACTAAATGGTTGTTCAAAGTATCGAATTAAATTTGACGTATTAGTGACCAAATCAAACCGAATTGTGCAATTTCCAAATTCTTCAGCCCGATTAAATCGAATTTGGTAACTATACTTGTAATACAAGAACCAAATAAAACAATGGCTATAATAGTGATATGCTCGCTTCTAATAATCGATGGCGGCTCTTAAAACGTAATGGCTCCCCGACTAATATGACGACTCTTTCAAATTGACAATTTGCTTCTTAATTACGCCGATAGGTGTACACATATTGGAAATGGACACACATAATGATTTTTTAATTATAGATCTTAATTTTATTGCTAGCAATTGAAGATGCTGGCATATTTTTAGTCGTTTTCTCAAATCAATGAATGAAATTTAATATTCATAACTTTCTTGCATTTAGAAATGCTTATTTTTTCTTGTTTACTTTTTCACATTTACTTAATATAATTAATAATTTACTGCACTAACCATTGATTGCCACCTTTACCTAATTAACAAGGATTAACCACTTTCAGTGTTTAGTATGAATTAATTCATGTCATTAAGCCAAAACCTATTGACAATGGGCACAATTAATGATCTTTTAACCTTATTTAACCTTAAACCCTAATCTGATAGCTATGCATTGAAGATGCTGGCATATTCTTACTCGTCCTCCAAAATCAATGGATCAGACTTATTGTTCATAACTTTCTTGCATTTATCAAGGCATCTGTTAACATGTTTACTTTTTAACATTTACCTAATCACATTAAAAAATTACTGTAAGGATATGTAATTTCCACGTTCCATTTATCAACCTAATGCAGCCAAACGTTTCATATTACCACAGAAGGATTACCACAGACGTTTTATATTGGAGACACATGTTCTCAGTATATTGGAGGCATGCATTGATTGCTTTTTTATTCTTGCATTGGTTGCTTTTTAGTGGTCGATTTTCTCCCACTATTTTTCTTTGCAGAGTATTAGCAACAATATATCCATTCGACTATTTAATCACAAATTATATAATACACCTGTTATCATCATAACAATTTTCAGATCAAGATCTGAGTTTCAAAGATTTAGCGAAAAGCCACATCGCTATGGAAGTGCGATAGTTTGGAGGATAAAGTCTTATATGGCGGCATGAAGAAAAATATAGCGGAGGCGCGAAAGGCAGGATTTTGCGGACCGTCGATTTGAAAGTAGCCCAGATCAACGGTTGAGAGACATATCGGGGAATGAAGCAACGTGGAAGATAATTTCTCAAAGGAGGGTTGGGCAAAACTGCCATGGTTTCATTCGAGGAAGCGTGGGGCCTCTAGAGGTACATCGGGGAAAAAACAGTTTACCTAAGACCTCTTTCTCCAATCCCCGATATCGGAAGTTGCTGGGGCACGGTGGATCGTAGATCTTAGAGCGATCCAGATAATCAATGGTTGAAACTCATATCGACGATTGAAGTAGCACAAGGATTAATCGTTCGAAGGCGGGCCGGGGAAAACTTCTATGGTTTTGTTCGTGGATGCGTGGCGCCTCTAGAGGTACATCAGGGCGAAAAGAGGTCTACTTAAAACAATTTTCTCCAATCCCTGATGTCGGTAGGCGCATATAAAAGGAGGATCCCCGACATTATTTTATGATACTTTGAAGCATTCAAATGTTCAAAATTTGGTGCAAACCATCCCTTTGAAACTCAAGCTCAAAGTTGGATAAGATTTGTGTTTTCTTCGCCGCTCAACATGTATTTTTCACAATGGCCGCTAATCCTGTTATTTTATCCGTGAATGAACAAGACATCACCTCTAGAGAAGAAGCCCTAATTGACAAGGACTCTGATGTTTTCGACACAGAGATAACAGTCTCACCCGTTTCTGTGTCCAGATTGAATTTGTTAGACGATGTTGGGAAACATATCCCTTTTCTCAAAACGACTCAAGCCTCCATTACCCCTTATTTCGTAGAATTAGTCTTCCCTTTCCCTGACTTCATAGGTTGGTGTGTCGAGCAATATTCACAGGAAGAAAGAGTTATTTTGAATAAAGTAGGGTCAGAGGTTTTATGTGAAATAGACAGTCCGTCACTTCGACATACCCTCAGTGTATCAGAGTCTTCCTCCGTAGTGTTAGAGCCCTTCGACGAAGAGAATATGATCACAATTTACAGAGAATGCCCTTCAGAAGTAAAAACTCAGTTTCTACAAACCATTGTCAAACCTGAACACCATTCAGAAAGTCTGTCGTTACCTATCAATGTGAGGGTAATGATCATTGAGGTCTAGTGGGCATGTTCCTTGCTTAGCCAAATTTCAGGGTTAGATAACGACAAATTCGTAGTAGAAGTCATGTTAGGTTTCTTGTTAACCTTTTTTGTGTTAGAGTCTCGTCAGTCAGTCAGTATTACTTTTGGTAGATTCATCGCTGATAATATGCATCGACAGCTAGTCAATTTCAGTTCATTGAGACACTTCAGATACTACACACACCTGCTGAGGATGTTCCTGGAATCGAACAAGACTGAATTCCCTGAAACTACTTTCATATCAACTGAATGCAAAAGGATCACCATGCTTATTTTCATCAATAAGATCATGTCCAGGGTGTACAGTCTTATCTTCGGCTCAGACTTGCCAAGGGTTCTGGAAGAAATGAAAAGTTTTTTACAACCAAATCCAGAGAGCAGAGTAGGAGATTGGATGTTGTTCATACAATCTACTGTGATATGGGTGTATGGGTATCAAGAAGGACCTTATCTTTTACCAGTATTTTTAACTCCCATAATTTTCGCCTTAGAGTTCATCAGACAGAGGATCATTTCAGAAACAAAGCACTTTCTGAAATCACACAAGGCATCTAACTTAAAATTCCCTTTCATAGTAGGACCCTTTGTGGTAAATAACAAATCCTGTTTACCTCAGATCCAAGCCAAATTCAATGAATTCAGGTTTACACAATTACATGGAAGGAAATATGACCCACATCATATCATATCAAAGAGAAGGTTGATGAGCAAATTGGGCCCCTATGAGCAGGTTGAAGGATTTGACAAACTGGCTAATCTGGAAACATGTACAGATATCGAGGTCACTTTTCAGCATGATCAACTAAAACCAACAGAGTCTTCCCCTCAGCAGATCCAAACACAGAAAGGTTCTCCAAGATTGATTGTTAAAGCCCCAAAGTTGAAGTGTTTATAATAAGAGGAACATTTTAGAGGCCCTGGGTGTTGGTAGCCAACAAGATATTCCCAAGAAGATGAAAATTACACCACCCTCTCAAGTGGTTGAACTGGAAGAAGAAGAACCTAAAGAGAAAACAAGCATGGAGATGGTGGAAGGTGCAACCAAGAACGAAGAAGTTGGTACAGGAAGCATGCCACAAAGTGAAAACATCACAAGGGTTTTCAGCAGCAAGAAACACATATTCAACAAGACACCTGGGGCAGTATATCAATCCAGAGAAGACTTGATGAACCCGTATGCTGTAAAAGGAAGTATGGCTAACAATGAGATAAGAGACCTATTGCCCGAAGTAGAGAAGATCTCCTAGCACAAGATGTCCTTGTTCTCAGTCAAAGATGTGGAGAGAAAGACGTTTAATATAGCAATAGAAGATGATGATAAAGTGTCTGAAATCAAGATGCACTATGAGAATATTGATGCCCCAGACAAATTAAAGTTCCACAGGAATGCCAGTGACATGCTATACTTGGACTATCTAAGATTAAGTATGAAAGTTTCAAGATTGACAACGCATGCACTCAAACTAGATGGGAAATTGAAACAGGAGAAAGCATCCAACAAAGCCTGGTAGACACAGGTCAAAAGATTGGAGTCCGAAGGCCCTCAAGGAGAAAAGGATTCTTTAGATGAGAAGGACAAGATAATCCAAGGTTTGAAGAAGAAGATAAAGATGTCCCCTACTGAACATCCATAGGCAACAGAGCTGGCTGCTCTAGAGCAAGAGAAGGAAACGTTCAGACAAGAAGCACTAAATTACAAAGCTAAAGTATTACAGCTGGAGAAGGAGAAAGAGAATTAGTTACAAGGACAAGTAGCAACATCATATATGGCTGTCATTGTACCTGCTAATGCAGAAGATGGATTGAGCACTGATGGATTGGTTCAAGCCATGTCCCAAGTGAGCTTACAAATAGGGGAAATCAAAAGCCTTAAGGAAGCCTTGGAATATCTGAAACAAGAGATGAAAACAAAAGATGAAAAGATGGTTCCACTCCAAAGGGAAAATCAAGATTTGCAAGAGAGAGTAAGCAAGCTAAGGACGAGGTTAAAAGGTAAAACACTATTGCAAGGAGATAAACATGTGATATGGGATGCTATTGCTGTAGAGGCTACTAAGTTAATGAAACATTAGCCAAGAAACCTTCAGAATGGGCCCAGAACGCTATTGATTTGCTGAATTCTGTGCTCACTGTTGATCTTCAGACTATTGGGGTAAATGATAGAATTTCTTTGATCATCTGGGCTAGGAGAATCATCGCCAAGCACAACTTACTCAAATCGGTTCAGAACAAAGCTATGCAAATGGAGCACAATATACATGAGTTTAAAGACACGTTTAAACAATTGTTTGTCAAGGGCCTCCCACCATTTTGGGATGACAAAGGTTCATTATACAATAAAGAAGACTACAATTCTCTCCTCATTCAGTGTAGGATGGACCATTCCAAATTTGAAGCTATGGAGGAAAGTCTGAAAGGCCCAAGTATGGTAGAGTATTTGGCCACAGACTTTGAAATTTTGAATCAATTTAAAATAGTGAAGATTGACCTGCCAATTATGTCCTACGCCACGTGCATTGACCTAGATATTTTGATTAAGGAGATGATGGACTATGAGATTCCTTCTGACTCACAATGGAAGGAAATCGTGCGGCTAGGCAAGACGAAATGCAGCTTTCCTGGGACCAGTAAGTGACCTCCAGGTGTCACCAAGCCAACGAGTTCGACAAAAGATCAGAATAAGCTAGATGGTGTAAAGGAAGTTGAGCGGTCAGAGAAATCCGTTCTTAGTTTTGAAACGTCTTTTGAGTAATCATTGTAAATCGGTTCATATATCGAGATTGCCAGTTGAAATTACTATTATTAGTTTTAGAAGTTGAAACGTTTCGGTTTCAGCCATTGTAATCGAATTGTATAAATGCTGGGACATTTGATTGAATTAATGTTGGCAGAAGTGCAAGAGCACACTTTAGGTTGTTTCGAACTCTATTGTAATTTTCTGAAGCTGAATTGAATATATATGTAGAAGCTATTGAAGTCTCTATGAAAAGATTCTAACGATGGTGATATGAGCTTTGTCTTCTTTCATCGTATGTATTTCCTGTGATTTGTTATTCCAATTACACTTTCTTCTGTTTAATTTGGATAGTTAAAGGCCCATAATTCATCTTGTGATGCTCTTGGCTTAAGCAATTTAAATTGTGTGTATTTCTTCTTAACAAATTCATAATTCATTTCAGTAATGTTCCGATGCAGTTATTTGTTTTCTTTATCTTCCTACACTCTATTTAATTCAAGAATAACTCAAACTCATCACCTAGTTTAGCCTTTATCCTCTGGAGAGTTCTACCGGCTGGTCATTGTTTTCATTCACTTTCAAAATTTTGACTTCATAGCCCTGAGTGTTCCTCCCCTTCCTTTCTAACAACTTTATTAAAACCCCCCCAAAACTAACCAAAATCTAGCCACTGATTCCCAAAGAAATATCAAGTGACACGAGAGAGCCCTCTCTGAGTTGAGCAGGCTAGTGCTTCAACTCTAAAGTAGGTTGAAACAGTTACCTCTATCGTTTTTCTATCAGCCAGACAAAATTTACAGAGTGCTAACAACACCAAACCATATCTTGGAGATCCGTTAACAAAGTTGTACCAATCATAAATAACTATAATGTACAAGGAGTGAAATCGTGAAATCATTGAGATCCACTAATATAATATACATTTGAAATCTTTGAGTTTCTTTAAAGAAAAAGTTCACTGTAACATACATATATATAGAGTAAAGATCCATTAATATAATATACATCTAAAATCTTTGAGATTCTCTAAAGAAAAAGTGTGGTGTAACATACATATATACATATTAATGGTATTTTATCATGTTAATATACATATGAAATATTTGAGATTCTTTAAAGAAAAAGTGCGATGTAACATACATATATATACATAGTAATGGTATTTTATGACGTTGTACTTTAAAATTCTAATTAAAGTTTGTAAATTTAATACCCATATCGGCATTCATCAACCACAATTATTGTGACTGTGCTAGTCAATACACTATTTTCTCCAACGATGATTCAATACACCATCTCATATATTGTGGCAACGACTTTGAATGGTGCTGTCTCTTCTTAACACTGCAAAGAATATGCTCCAGCAACCATGTGCAGACTAAAGACAAATCACCTTTGCTTCATGCCCTCAAGTTTGATGAATAACTGGATTGCTCTGATACATGAAATAATTAGAGCAAGAATACAAAATGAGATATACATAAATAATAACAAAAAGATTAGTTAGATATTAATCATGTTATAATAGTGTTTTCCTTTTTATAAAAATTGTAAATGGTTATAAGATTTAACTAATTCTTATTAAAGAGGAAGTCACTTGTATTTGGATTGTTCTCTTACATGAAATAATTAGAGCAAGAATACAAAATGAGATATATATAAATGATAACATAAAGATTAATTAGATATTAATTATGTTACAATAAAGTTTATCTCTTTTATTAAAGAAGTCATTAAGTAATTATCTAAGTCATTATAAAAAATATTTATTAATAACTTAATACCTAATAACTAACTTGACATTATTACATAAATAAATCTTATAATCTAAGAAAAATATTATTACATCAAATTATTTCAACCATTAATGAAAAATATCAAAATACATAAATAAATCTTATAAATTAATAAATTTTTTATTTCAACCATTAATAAAAAAATATCAAAATACATAAATAAATTTTATAAACAAAAAAAACTCGTGCATCAAATTATTTCAACCATTAATGAAAAATATCAAAAAACAACGTAAGGTAACACAAATGAAAATGGAATATTTTAAAGTAACAAAGTATGGAAACTTTTAAGTTGCTTCCGATAACACAAATGAAAATGGAATATTTTAAAGTAACAAAGTATGGAAACTTTTAAGTTGCTTCCAATGTATTTTAAGCATTATTATAATATTAGTAAGAAGGCTGTTAATTAAGAGGCAATGGCCTGGTCAAGTCTAAGAGGGCCCACTCAACTAACTTCCTTCATCCGGCGGGCATAGTTCCGAGACGCGCTTACTAAGTCTCGGAGTAAGGCTGAGTATCCTGGATCATGCTATGCAAAGACGAGTGATATATCTGCTTCATGGCTTTGGTTAAGGCACACCTGTCAATCACTATATCTGAAGGCGATTGATATAACTGCTTTATGGCTTTGGTCAAGGCCGTCTTAAAGATACTTGATCTTACAAACTTGTCAATCATTATATCTGTAGAAATTAGTCCAATGTATCAACTACCATTATTTTGTTTTTCTTTCTAATAATCACTGCAACACAAAGTTTAAAGGAAATGTTTAGCTTTAGTCAACTGGACTTCCGTGCAAACTGTCCTTGCCCAAATGTTTTATGTTTTTACTCTTTTATTTGGAATAAGTTTATTTAAAAGGATGTACGGAATTGAAATTAAGTTTATTTAAAAGGATGTACGGAATTGAAATTTTTAAGTGGGTGAGATAATATGTTTTCGCTGTTTTAGAAGTTTTGTAGAAATTAGTCCAAGGTATCAATTGCCATTATTTTATTTTTCTTTTAATAATTAATGCAACACAAAGTTTAAAGAAAATGTTTAGCTTTAGTGAACTGGAATTCCGTTTAAAGAAAATGTTTAGCTTTAGTGAACTGGAATTCCGTGCAAACTGTCCTTGCCCTTTCAGGATAGGATAAATCTTTTATTTTTTTATTCTTGTAATATGAAGAAATTTATTGAAAATATGTAATTGTTAAGTGGTTGAGATTATATGTTTTTAGTTGTTTTTGAAGGTGTTAGATTAATATTTTATGTTTTTATTTTTGTTTTTATAAGAAATTTAGAATTTATTTAAAATGATGGATAGAATTGAAATCTGGTTGAGATCACATGTTTTGGGTGTTTTGGAGGGTGTTGAATCCATTTATACAGTAAAAAAAGTGATTTCAACAATTTGAAATTTTGCGATTTTGCCAGTAATTAATTTACAAGATTATGGTGATAGTGGTGATAGTGGCAGACAAAAGTAAAAAACCTAAAGGGTTTGCCCTTTAAGACCATCACTTGAATCTTGATGGGCCTTCCATATAGCCAACAAACACTACCAAACCAATTGCGTGGAGAAACTTAATCTTAACTAACAAAAATGATCATGAAAATCTACAAAGAAGGACCTTTAGTGATACCTTTTGAGTGGTTAAGGAATATTGGATAAAGGGAATCAAACCTTGAGGAGAAATATCAAACACCATACAGTGAGTCAATCATTTGGTTCAGTGTTGTGGATTAGATACATACTATTTATCATCTAAAGAACAAGATGTACCACAAAATGAATCAATGATTAACATGGTGCTTAATATTTCCCAACCCTTAAGTCATAGAGAAAAAACATTTATAATATGGAAAGCATTGCACAAGCAACCTTCATATAATTGAGGATAATTGTGGCAATGACATTACAATGGTTCAATGCTGTGTGTTGGATACATATTATTTATCATCTAATGAACAAGATGCACTACATAATAAACCAATAATTGATTCACTATATGGTACTTAATATTTCCCAACCGTGAAGACATAGAGAAAACATTTATAATATGAGTGTGTTGGCTACATACTATTTATCAATCTAATGAACAAAATGCACTACATAGTGAACCTATAATTGATTCATTGCTTGAAGGCATAAAAAAAACGTTTATAATATGAGTGTGTTGGATATATCATCAAGATATACTATATAGTGAACCATAATTAACTCACTGCATGGTACTTGATATTTTATATATAAATAAGTGAAAAGCAAAAGGAATTGCTACTTTGTGTTTTTATGTTAAAAGCCAAATGAATTGCTGTCTTATGCTTATAAAGGAATTAGTAATTATTTATGTATAAATGTAGTGTTCTAAAAACTTTTAGCATGCTGAATTCATTTTTACATTTAAAAATAAATTTTAAAAATATGATAAACCGTAAAGTAGAAGTAGATTCTTATATGAAACTAAGCAGTCTTATGGATGATCATATTAGAATAGAATAGGAGAACGAAGCAAGGATTTTCTTAAATAGATTTTAAGAATATGATGAACCGCAGGGTAGATCCTTATATGAAACTAAGCAGTTTTATGGGTGATCGTCATACTGGAGTAGGAAAAGGAAGCAAGGATTTATATCCTCAACAGGCATATATAGAATATTTTAGGATGCAAAGGAAACAAGTCACCGAAATTGTATAAAAGTCATGAACTATAAACGGTGCTACATGCCACTACATGTTAAGAAGAATGATGCTAAACCTAATATACTGTCATTTATCATGCATGCAAGCCAGATGGAGGACGAAAACTTAGGTTTGGGGATAAGGCTCTGAATTCATCCTATGGAAAATTAGTATTCATAAATTGATTGGGTTTTGATTTTGATAGAATGGAAATAAAAATATGAATGTGTTCGTTCTATTTGTAGGTAATGCTTCACAAGTAAATCCAGCGACATCAAGCTTCCAGTTTGATGTTGGCTCACTGTTTATTTATAATTTTCTTCCTCTATTGGTTTTTCTTAGTAGTATATTAATAATTTGTGATATTAGTAGTATATTAATAATTTGTGATAATATTCACTGTATATATATTGTACTTAAAGCTAAGCGATAGACAATTGTGGTGGTTCTTTCATCATTGATCTTTGGAGTTTTATGGATCTATGGACCTTTTAAAATTCATTAATCCATTTGTTGGTTTCTTCAACTAAGAATGGATTCCTCATTCCATGTTGCACTGTTTTTAAGGATTTTTCTATTTATATTAATTAATTTAAAGAAAAAATAAGTTGAAATAAAAAAAAAGAAGGTTAAGTTACCCTATACTGTTGCAATTGGTTTTCCAATTAGATTGTCTCTAGGTCTTGAATTATTTTCATTTGATTCATATTCATAATAGTGTTCAACAACTATGAAGTGTTAAAAAATAAAATCTGGAGAACAAAATGATCCTAATAAAGTTTAAGATAAATATATCATTTAAATTTAAATAATTTTTTACTGTTAAATTTTTTCTAGAAGTTTTGATTTCATGACCTGCAACATTCCTCACTGAAAAATCTCTGGTTTCTACAAGGGGCTTACCATTTTGGACGTTGAAATGAGGTGATATAGGTCTCTTTCTTAAGTAGTAAAGGTGTTTCCATTTTCATTTATCAGTCGGAGGCTTTCTTTGATATTAAAGGAAAACTACAGGGCTTGCGCTTCACTTAATTGCTTCAGTGCATTTTGGATTTTCTGAAGATTCACTGCTCTAAGAGGGCTCAGGGTTGTGCCCCCTACAAGTAATGTTTCTCATCTCCCGAATTTCTTCTTTGTTTTCTTTTCTCTTATTTTTCCTCTACCTATGCTTTGGCCTTAGCTTCTGTTTTTCTTCTTTCTTCTTTGTTTTGTTTTCTCTTATTTTTCCTCTACCTATGCTTTGGCTTTAGCTTCTGTTTTTCCTAT
>SNQJ01S0094777.1:0-22721 GCA_010110895.2 Picea sitchensis | reverse complement strand
GTAATGTTATTTTATTTATGTCGGCTTTAGGCCATTAGTTGTAATTATACCTCCTAGTCTCCTATATATACCAAGGCGAGATTTTCATTTTGAATCATCTTGTACTTGAACATTTAAGTGGGGTAAAAGGAGGTTGCCCCCTCGAAGAGGCTTATTATATGAAATTGTCTCTTTTTCAAGGCGTTGAGTACTTTTCTGGAGGTTTTTCTATGTTATATTGCTGTTTGGTTCTTAACAAGGGGAAGATATATTACTTGGAGAAAACGAGTCAATATCATCCACAAATCCAAATGTTTTTTTTTTCTTACTATTGGAGAGGTAAAAATACACAATGGTAAAAAATAAATCACTTTTGCCTATTTTTAACCAAGTAAGGAATATTCCTTTTAAATAATGTATTTCATTTTTACCATTTTTTTATAGTGCCTCATTGGTTGACATAATTGTTGAGTATGAATGATGTTTTTCTATATATTTTGCAGGTTACAGGTCAAATATTTGAAACATAAAGTTGCGATTGAGTATGTTTTTTATAGTTTTCTCCAAAAACTTTAAAAAATACAAAAGCATGATAGGGATTTTCTTTAAGTTCTTTTCAAAACCTTATAAATATGAAAAGATTATCGAGCAACTTGCTTCCTTTCACACTCGTTAAATAATTTTAAAGAGAATCTATTAAGTATTAGTTTAACCCTTTTTTGGGCTGAGTATAATTAATTACGAAAAATAAATACTCTAGTCAATCATGGATAAAAGAGTTCTTCTAGGTATTATTTTATACTTTTTTCGTACTTGGGAGACTAAATTTATGAAAAAGTTAATCCCAGAGTTGCCTTTAAGTGTTTGTCAAACTCCCTAAATATGAAAAACCACTGAGTTTACTTTCTCTAGACTCGTAAAACATACATTGAAAGGATGATATGGGACTGAACCACTCCTTCCTAGGGTTCATTAAAAATACTCTGAAGGACTCATCTGAAGGATGAGCTTATAGTACAAGAATATTTTATCCTTATCAAGATTGTGTAAAAATAAAGAGGTACTCACTAGGAATGGCGGGGGAAAATTGGGAAGGGAACTTGCTTTAAATCTGTATTAATTTTTGGCAGCAAGTCACTCTTGAACATGGAACTCTTTCACTCCTTGTGTCATATTGGGAAATCCACTTGTCTATTGTTGATCATACTTTTATCCAAATCTATATTTTGGTCTTTGATCCTCATTTTGAGTCAGTGCTTCTAGGACAATTATTGCGTCATCAATATGTTCAAGAGAAGACTAATCAAAAAATGTTTCTATCACGTCAACCATTTTTTGCAGTATCAACCATCCTTGAATCAGTCCTAAATCACTCTATAATCTGATATACTTCAAATATTTGTACCTATTTCACATTGTTGATGGGGGTACATCAAGTCCCTCCTACGATGGATCACTTCCTATCGACATCAACACATTATATAGGAAGTTGGTTTAGAAACCTTCAGTGCCTTGGGACTTGCATGCCTCAATGACAAATTTCCTCGCCTTCAATGATAGGTTTTCATCATTGACCTTCGATCGAATGATTCTATGGGTGCTCAAATTCAACTCATCTATTCACACTCGATAGAATGTACTTGAGTACCTTAAGGGATATCATCATCATTGATGGTTACTTTTGCATATGTTAACAATTTTCATCATTGACCGGTAATGAGATGATTTATACCATGTTTGACTTCGACACATTTATTTACATGGTTATATTTGTACTATGGAACAATGGAGATGAATACCCTAGATTATATTTGATAGATCTAGGCCGCGATGGAGTATTTTGAGTATGTACTGTTACATAGATCCACAGAGTATGTCTCGTGGCGAAGTTCAAATTTGAGTCATTATGACATAGATCCACAATGTATCTTTGGTGGCTATGTTTAGATTTGAGATGCACTGGCTTGGATCCACGATGTATCTTTGGTGGCCATGACCTGTCATAATTGACATGGATATTTGTATGTAAGCACTTATGCTTTGTTTGTATCTCGAGTATGGGAATTCCTACCTCAGTTATGATACTGTAATTCCTTATTTGTTGTTGATAGGTCTCCAACCGATGTGTTCTCGTTTCAATACCCACACAAAAAATTATTTCAGCTATCACTCCTTTCTAGCTTCATACTTTGGGGGGCATTCTGTTACGAATTATTTTTTCGCAACCGATAATGTTCCCTACTTTCCATCATCTAAAGCTCAAAATCCATGACCATTGGAGAAATACCTTTCCCTGAAAGAGGTCAAAATGGATTTAAAAACACTTTTTTTGAAAGTGTCGCATGTTACACCATTGCAACATATGACACTCTTAAATGTCACATGTTGCACCATTGCAGCACGCGACACTGTCTCATGTTGCTCATTCATAGGGTGCAAAACTGTTTTAAAAGGAGGAAAAATGAAGAAATTCTTGAAGTTTCTAGAGATAAGATTCATATATGACGTGTCCTCTGATCGGTTTGGATCTCACTTGTACCCCTGATTTGGGGAGATCCTAAACTCTCATTGTAACCTCCTCTTCAATCTATAAAAGGAGACTTCTCTCATGAGAAAGGGTTAATAGCTAATGAAGAATAACTAGTAGTGAGTAATGGTTGATAAATTTATCTTCTGATTTGATATTAGAAGATTGTCTTTGGCCTTGAGGGATTCTTGTGACAAATTATTCAGTTGATGGTGATGGAACTCATGGAAGAAATGTGGGTATTGGAGAAATGAACCATTGGAAAGAGCCTCACAACACCAAGTCATTTGTTGTAACTCTTCCTTTATTATTAATACAATAACATGTTTTATTTCCTATAAAGATTGTTCATTGCAAATTGTCTTTATTACAATTATCCATGGTCATTTGTATAGATATGTCGAAGTACTATTGTTGTTTTCATTGGTAGCTTGTTTTCTTATGCAGGTTTCTATTCAAAAGCCTCTAAATCAAGATCAGAGCTACAATTAGTGAGGACAAACGACGGTAAATAGGTATGAGTCCTTACTTATCAATATTTCGATTGTATGAATCTAAGGAACGTAATATGTTCTGTGCTGTTTTGTTCTAGATTTGGGTTCCCAATATAAGGAGATTGGTTTGTGTCTGCATTGGCTAATTTGTCCATAAACAATCCCCATGGGGAAAACCTCGATCCATACAATAGTTACATAATTCGATCATAATTAGATTTACATGTTCTCAAGTGAGTTGTTATATCTCATGGTTTTAGAAACATTCCTCTGCGATCTATGTTTGACGATGGGGCACCACATGGACCTTGCAGTATCCATTGAATATGATTCAGAATGCCGATATTGATCGGACTCTATCGTAATACAGACAAACATCACGACACCAAGATAAAAAATAATGAAATTATGATAGTTAGTTAGTAATGTCCGACAATATGATCAATTTTATCCATACCATAGGAATTCCCCATCAGACTTCAACACCATATGTAGTAGTGGCATTAGATTTATGCAATATGTCATCGACTTGTTGGAATATGTGCTGAATTCCTTCAACAAATATGGCTTCCTTATTAGCCTCAATTTGATTATGGGTAGATTCTTCCTATGTGGATGCAATGGGAAAAGATACATCAATTAAGGGCAATGGATGAAACACCAAGAACCCCTGAAAAGGGATGTCGCCAATAGAGCTATGAAGGGCTCGATTGTAGCTATGGTGAACATAAGGAAGGCTATCATCCCATGTGTGGGGATGTTTGGAGTTGTACATTCTCAAGATATGCACAATCATCATGTTGACTAGCTTCGTCTATCCATCAATTTGGGGGTGGAAGGAAGTTGAGTTGGTGAGCTTGGTGTCCATCAATGACCAAAGACTTGAATAGAATGTACTCAAGAACCTACTATCATGATCTGAAATAATGGTTTTTGGTATCCCGAAATAAACCCAAACAAGCTCGAAGAAGAGTTTAGTAGTGGCCTTGGTTGTGATACTTTTCTTGTAGGGTGTCAAAACTGCCATCTCAGAAATCGATCAACACCAAGAAGACACACTCATTACCATGCTTGGTTGAAGGTAAAATGGACATGTAATCCATGGATATGGAGCCCCAAGGCCTATCAGGAGTAGGCAGGGAGGTGTATAGACCCTTTTTCGTAATGGGGGGTTTGGCGATGGTGCAATTAGTGCATGATTTGATATACTTGCTGACAACTTGCCGAAGCTTCGACCAATAAAAATAATTTTGTGGTATTTCCACTATTTTTTCCATGCCAAAGTGTCTTTCCACTCGACTATAATGAGCTTCCCAAATCGGCTTCACATTCTTGCTTGAAGGAACTCAAAGATGGCATAGATGGAACAAAAATACATCCTGGAGATAAAAGTATGCGACTGGTGTTCCTACACCTAGTGTTTGATATGTAGTAGCAAAGTTAGGATCACTATCATATAATTAGGATAACCCTAAGGTCTCATGCCTGCAAGAGTTGAGCACTATAGTTAGTGCTACAACTAGAGGTCGTATGAGGTAGTTGACAACTTGATTGGTGATGCGCTTCTTATACTTGATTTTTAAGTGGAATTGTTGCAGGTATGTGGACCACTTCTGGTGGTGGTAAATATGTAACTTCCCTTGTGTCTGCATGAATTGTAGAGGCTTGTGATAAATGTGGATGATTGTTTACTTTACCAGAATGTAATGCTTCCATTGTCGGCATGCCTGCACAATGAAGTACATATCCATATCATAGGTGGGATACCTACGAATAACATTAGATAGTGTTTCACTATGATAGGCATCCAAATTTCCCTGGTGAGTGAGGACAACACAAATAACATAGTTTGAGGCATCTATCTCGATCTTGAATGACTGTTGTAGATATGGAATTGTGAGGACCGGTGTGTAACAAAGGAAATGTTTCAAATCCTAGAATGCTTTATGCTATGATTCATATGAGACAAACTTGGATTTATCTCCCCCCCTTGGTCACTTGACTTAAGGGCCAAGATATATGAAAAAACCCCAACATGAACCTATGGTAGAATTTGGTGAGGCCCAAGAAGCTGCAAAGTTCTGTCAGAGTTGTTGGGGCTAGAAAACCGTGAATGAATTGGATCTTGGTTGGGTCCATATTCACCCCATGTTCATCCACAATGTATCTTAAGTATGGGAATCTCTGCATGCATAATTAAAATTTCTCCAGGTTGGCGTATAACTTATGTTACTGTAGGGTTCTCGGGACCTACTGAATGTGATGCAAGTGCTCTTCTGATGTCCAAATAAAGATGAGGATGCCATCCAAACATACCACCATGAAATTTTTTTTGAACAACCACAAGATATCATCCAACATCCTTGTGAATTTCATTGGAGCATTAGTCAAACCAAAAGGCACGACCAACCACTCAAAGAGGCCTTCTTTAGATTTGAAGGTTGTCTTCCATACATTAGTTGATTCCAGCAGAACCTAGTGATAGCCTGACTTCAGATCGATCTTGTTAAAGAACTTGGAACCATTGAGTTGGTTAAGAAGATCATCAATATGGGGGATCATGTATTGGTTCTTGACAATTATTTTATTCAGGGCTCTATAATCAATACAGATATGCCACGTTCCATCATTCTTCTGCACCAACACAATGGAGCTCCCATAAGGTGATGAGCTTGGTCAAATGTGTCCCTTTCAGACGAGCTCATGAATTTGATGCTTTTTTCCTCATTCTCTAAAAGGGAGCATTTGTATATTAGAATATTGGGAAAGGGAGAACTAGGTATCAAATCAATGGGATGTTTGACCTGACAATGCACATGAACCCTACAAGTGAAGTGAAGAGGTATATGTATTCCTCTACAAGCTTGTCCACCTATTTATGCTATATAGAGAGACCATATGTTGAAGTTATGATGTTCGTAGTGACCTTTTGTTCCCATTATAACCAAAACATGAAGAGGATAAACTTTGAAATTTCTGAGATTACTTTTCGACACTGTTTTTCTGAGATCAATGAAATCACAATAGTTGGGAATACTTTGGGTACCCTATAGGGTTGAACCCCCAGAGTGATAATGAAACTACGGGGTCAAGAGTCATAAAAAACATGGAATTCCCACATATAAGGTTTTCCTAAAAATAAATCAAAAAATTCGAGTGGATCAACATCACACAATACCTTATCTTTGAAGGGATTGATGCCCTAGGACAAGCGACACTGCTGGATGACGAGAAGGTATCGTCCCTGGCTCAACCAACTAATGGTGAATAGTTGGGGGAGTGGCATTGCCAGAAGCTTCAATCTCTTGATGACATCGTCCAATATCAGGTTCTTCTATATCCCATTGTCAACATGAAATGAAATGGGGTTCCATTCACCCACATATGTGAATGGAAGAGGCACTCCCCTTCCTCAAGATCCTCTAGCTTGTATGGTTGGATGGTTGCAGTTGTGATGGTAGCACTAGGTTCCACATTGATGAACCACTTTCCTTTATCCTGCTTAAAATAAAATCCTGAGCTGGGGTCCGACTCTTTTTATTTAAGCTTGACCAATAAGAACTGTTTTGAGCGATATTCGTTGGTATTGTGCTAGGGGATTTTGTTGAACTCACACCACTTTTCAATGTCCTTTGTCTTCCTGTTACCCTTCTTTCTTTGCATCTTCGACTGAATCTCTTGAGGTTGGCATTCCTTGCTCTATCCATTGTTCTATGAGTTAGGGATTCCTTTTCCATGCTTTTGTTCTTGCAGATTTGCAGACCCAAACTCTCGCTTATTTCGCTACTTAAATTTTTGTTGATTTTGACAACATATCAATAAGCAACTCCTAGTGAGGAGATGTAAAAAAAATCCATATTTTTTGGATGTACCTATGTATGCCACTACAATAATTCATATCCATGTGTCACTTAGAGTCTCTGATACCCAACTTTGAGTGTAAGGTATGGAAGATGTTAGTGTACTCTGGCACCATCTGGTCTCTTTCTTGACACAAAGTTGTCCATCTCATGTTTTGGTCATCATAGTTTCTAATAGGGAATAAATCCTACTTGAGGACATCAACAAAGGCCACCCAAGTGTATCTTGTCCCGAATTCCATAGACTCATCTTCATTATGTCTCTTCCAATAACATTCTCACCAATATTTGACATGGGGGAGGGATTTAAAGAGATTGAAGGTGATCTTTTTAGTGTCAGAATTTTTTTGAACATAGTAATAACCTTCTAAAAGATTCAACCATATATTTATCCAAATCATATACATCTATATGGCCTTCAAATAAGGGGATATTAAAGTTAACTTATAGCTTGAAGGGTGTTTCACCTTCGAAATGATTGCTTGTTGAAGGTGCCTCACCTACCATCGACAATTGTCAAAGGGTCTGTGTGGATTTTTCCATCATCTCGTTCGATTATCGCACACAAACTTCCTTGATAAACATTTTGATAGGATATTTTGCTCTGTCATCTCTCTTTTTGATCCAGATTATTTTTGGAACAAAATGAAAGCAGAGATATTGCAATGAAATACTCATGAAAGTTGCCAGAAACAGAGAATTACAACAATACTTGATTTCTATTAATGAAAGAATTGTAAAGAGACTGTAAAAATACAGAGTGCAAGACTCGCTAGAATTGTGGCAACATTATCTCTGAGAAGAGATGTGATGACTACTCTCATTCGCAAGAAGATGATTACAATGAGGCTCTGAAGGCCTTTTTATGATAAACATGAATTCCAAAACCCTAGACATCCAAAAACCTACCCCTAGGAGATGAAACACCAAAATTCACGTGGGCCGTGTTTGGGTAAGTTAGTACATTAACTTCCCAAGGTCGTAACTTTTGCATACGATCTCCATTTTAGGTGTGTGATAGCCCATTGGAAAGGTTTTTTTGAGAACTGCACATTATGCCATCAAACTATGACTCTGTCTATAGTTTAACCGTGGGATGCCAAAAAAACACTATTTAGGGCCCCAAAACGGTCCTGGAAGTACAACAAGATGTGCTGACATGAAAACATACAAAATAAGCCAGTTGGATTAGGTGGGAGGACACAAGTATCCACCTGGAAGAGGTGTCAGGATTCAGACAACCTCGAAAGTGTAGAACCCACAATTACAAAGAAGTATAGAAGAACGTAATGAACTAAAAACTGACAAGAGGAGCCAATTGGAATAGGTGGGTGGCCACCAATATCCACCTGGATCAGTCCTCCCCCCTTAGGAAGCAATGGTATCCATTGCGTTGAGTGCCCAGGGAAGAGGGGAAAGCATTTTATGAATTTGAATCTTGGTGAGTGTAATATCCCCAAGGACGAGCCTTGTTGTAATCATGTTTATGAATTGTAAATCATGTTTTGTAGGCTGCTGAGCCAAGCATTGATAAGCTGGTGGGATTATGTATTTATTAGGCCGGAGAGACTAAGTGTTAAAGGCCAGGAGCCTATTTTTGTATATGTAATATGAAGAACATTAATAAAGATTAAACATCGCTGCGTGCAAACCGACCACGAAGAAAGAGTGATGGGGGACTAAGCTTCCACATAGTGGGTAAGGGAAAAGGGGATGAAAGGTTGGAAAAATGGGCTAAGCTTAGGGGCTTATGTCCTTGAGAACAATATTTTATTATTATTCCAAAGATGTGTGACAAACATGTTTTTTTTATCCTAAGTCCTGGGAGAGGCAACCCATGCAACTCCAACGTGTGCAAAAGGGAACACATACTTGATGGAGGGCATGCAGCTTCATGGGTGACATGTGTCGGCTCAGGCACATGCAATTTAACCCAAGAATTGATCTGTAATGGGGGTTCCCCCTCCATTCTGTTGTCAACTGTCTGAAACCGTGAATTTCGTCTGATCTCTGCATGGATACCCTCACACAGCTCTGAAACCCGAAGCCTGTGAAGTTTTCTTGAGAAGCCGATACACCCTCTGTCTGAACCGTCGAGTTTGCGTTCGACCTTTGCGTGGATTGCTTGTCACGCATCCTGAAACCGGTGTTACCTGAACCATGTTGTGTCTTAGTGACATGTTGGCGTTTTTTTGGACGTCCACACCCAATTTTCTTGTTGCTGATGTCACCCGTGTGTTAACCAAAAGCTGTTGTTGTTGCTGTTATCCTGAAATTGTGGGAATTGAGTTGAAAATTGGTTGAAGAACCGGGTTGTCAGACCCGTGGTAGAAGAGGCAGGTTGTCATGCCTATGAGAAACTCTCTCCAGGTGAGAGAGTCTGCTGGGAAGTGGTTTTCTCCCAGAGAGAGTCCAACACCAGCTACGAAGCTCTGAGAATTCCTCATCTGACCTATTGCCGAGACCCTGAGAGGGAGGTGAAGCATCGATGGAATGTGCTTGTGAAGGTGTATACTCCCCTGTGGAACAGACATGTGGGGAATGAGAGTCTGTGAGTAGTGGGCATAAGAAGGCTCTTGGAGAGAATCCTTCCGGTTGCATTGTGTAGTTTTCCTGTAACCTCAACCTAGTCTAGGATTCCCTTGCCCTGGGTGGATCTTGGTCCCAGCTCGGGGGTGACCCACTGCTGAGTGTGATGAGAAACGTGGTCTAAGGATGGTAGGTTCGTGGAAGGTCTACACATGGTTGGTGGAGTTATTATATTTTCAAAGATAAGTATATGCATGTGTTTAATTTCAATTAAAATGCATGTCTATGATGCTTGCAATATTATCATGTATTCTGTTGCAATTATGAATTACTATTAATTCCATTACTTATGTATGTTAGCAGTAATACTGTGATTACTCTGTAGTATTTAAACTAGCAACAACCACTTTATAAAAGTGGTTGATATACGCCGATTGACGTCATTTTCCACCTTTTAAAATTAATGATGCCTATGGGTGTACATCAATCACTTTTATAAAGTGATTGTTGCTAGTACCAACACCATACAAAAAGAGTAATATTTATTTATTTCAAAATGGCAGGATCTAGGATATTAAAAAAAACAAGTTCCAGTCGTCGGTTATTTTTTCATTAAATAAAAGTCAAGTCGGGTGAGTGCATGAGAGCCTCCAATATATCGTTCTCCACGGATTGACAACCACGCCAATTCTAGAATGCGGGGAAAATACAGGAAAATCACGTGGCCTTTTTCCATTGGTCGTACGTAAAAAAAACACACATCATTGAATTCCAAACCCTTAACACATGGGTGGAACGTGAAAGCTAGGCAGGGTGGCCTGCACATTAATTTGTTATTGGAAATTTCTACAGGCAGCAGTGTCCACATCATAATGACCTCACCACCACGACGTGAGTTGTTTCCCATCAGACGTGGGTCGTCTCATGATTTTCAGGCAACCTACATTTCCACCCAAGGCAAGCAAGACGAGAATTGCAACCTACATTTCCACCTAAGCTAAGAAAAAAAAAATTAAAAAAAAATGAGACAAAGCTTGTCAATCTGACTTCGAATCCGCTAGGTATTTGGTAGGAAATTGTATGCCTAACAACACAACGACCAAAGGAAGACGATTTAGGTTACCCGCAACCCTATCGGAATATATTTTTAAAATGCCAGTGTATTTTTAAAACATTTTTATTATTGGGATTTCAAAACAAGCGGCGACTGGTACAGTAAATCGAGGGCATAAAAAATCCAGTAGGTGGCGGAAGGCACAGTAACGAGAGGGAATAAAAATCATTAGATAAATATTACGTGGTGGGCACTTCACAATCCACAAACATGCGCGGTAAGGAGGCCGTCATGAGATGGCGGTTGTTAATATGAAACGTTTGGCTTGATAAATGGAATGGGTGGGCATTAGACGGTCGGTTCAGAAGCAATTACATAATCTTACTTAATCATTAGCATTGGCAATTACATATTCTTACGGTAATTTTTTAATGTGATTGGGTAAATGTTAAAAAGTAAACATGTTAGCGGATGCTGATAAATGCAAAGAAGTTATGAACAATAAATCGACCCATTGATTTTGGAGGACAAATAAGAATATGCCAACATGCTGATACGTAGCCATCAGTTAGGGTTTAAAAGGTTAAATAAGGTTAAAGATCATTAATTGTGCCCATTATCAATAGGTATCGCCTTTATTAATAATCTGTTAATTAGATTTAATATAGATGTTATATTTAAATTTATGAGAATTTTTACGCATAGTAGCATTGTCTGTCCTGTGGGTGGTCGAGGACATTACAATATGGTACTCGAGGAGCCATGGTTTCGATGCTGAGCTTGGATGGGTTAGATAAGTGGTCTTTGGAGCCATGGTTTCGAGTGGAAATGGTGTTGGAGGAACCAATTTTGAACCTGAGAATGTTTCACGAGTTCCCGAGGGTTACATTGGTCGTGTTACGAAACTCAAGAGGAGTAGCGGTAGAATAATAAAACCACAACAGGCATGGTATTTGACCAGCGAGAGTGCTCAACACTTGGGGTGTTGTTGGAGTCGTAGGATCTGTTTGGAAGGAGTCCCTTACGATAGTTAGATTTAGGGAAGGTCTGGAGAGTTAAGCTGGAAATATGAGACTTGACTTAAAGGTGAAGTTTGATGCGAAGGCTGAAGAAGGGCGAAAACACGAAACTCAGTGGATCTACATGGTAGATCACGGAGAGAAACTTGACGTTAGTTAAGCCAATGTTGAAAGGTAAAACACAGTAGTGAAGGGAAATATCGAAGAGCGAAGTCTTTGAGTCATGATAGCGTCACACGGAGTGGCATTGGACACTATGGGATGTGTGCCGCGATGTCAGTGAGTTTAGAACCCATGGAATATTGAAATGACATTGCATTTGGAGCGTGACAGTATCACCTTATCTGAATGGGCCACCTTACCATTCACTAATGCTCACCATCATGTGGCATCCCACATTGTATCCATCTTTCCGTCCGTGTCCATTCCGTCCGCTCCATTCCTTCCTCCATCCATCCATCCTCCATTCCATCCTTCCTTCCATCCATCCATCCATTCCATCCATCCATCCATTCCTCCGTCCATCCATCCGTCCATTCCTTCCTCCATCCATCCATCCTTTCCATCCGTCTCATTCCTTCCTTCCTTCCATCCATCCATCCATCCATTCCTCCGTCCATTCCTCCATCCATCCGTCCTTCCGTCCATCCATCCATCCATCCATCCATCCTCCGTCCTTTCCTCCATCCATCCATCCATCCGTCCATTCCTCCTGTCCATCCATTCCATCGGTCCTCCATTCCTCCATCCATCCGTCCATTCCGTCCGCTGTCCTCCATCCTTCCATCCATCCTCCATTCCTCCATCCTTCCATTCCTTCCGTCCATCCCGTCCATCCATCCGTCCATCCTTCCTCCATTCCGTCCATCCATTCCTCCATCCTCCATCCTCCATCCGTCCATCCTCCGTCCTCCATTTCCTGTCCGTCCCTATCCATCCATTCCATTCCGTCCTCCATCCATCCATTCCTCCTCCATCCTTCCATTCCTTCCTTTCCATTCCTTTCCATCCTTTTCCTTTCCATTCCATCGATTCATCTCAATTTTATATCAAACATATCAAAGGAGAATAAAGTGGGTGATGCACTCAAAGAGAGTTACATAATTACATGCTACAACCATTAGCATGTGCAGGACAGATATTAAAGCATAATTTGGAATTTGGAAATACAAATTTGCGGTCAGAGGTTTGGTAGAAAAGATACAACAATGTAAGATGCCACATAAAGTGGAAATTATAAATTGGCTGATGGAATATACGTACAATAATAGAATTTATGTACCTAATGTCGAGGACTTGGGAAACTTATGATTTTGCATGAAATGCATAATGTATCTTATCTTTGGGCACCACAGGATATCAAAAAACAATGGTGACAGTCAACTTCTGTACAAGAACATAATTTATGTACCTAATGTCCAGGACTTGAAACTTATGATTTTGCATGAAATGCATAATGTGCCTTATGCTGGGCACCCTGGATATCATAAAAATGTGGCAGCAGTCAAGAGCCATTACTTTTGGCCAGGTATGAATAAAGAGATTGTTGAATAAATCACCAGATGTATGGAGTGCCAGAAGGTTAAAGCTGAGCACATGCACCCATCAGGGTTGCTGCAACCTTTACCCATTCCTGAGTGGAAGTGGGAGGTAGTGATAATGGATTTCATCATGGGATTTCCTAGAACAGGCAAGCAACATGATTCAATCATGGTGGTGGTGGAAAAGATTACGAAAGTTTCCCATTTTATTCCACTAAAGACTACTCACAAGACAACAGATGTTGCTGATATTTTTATGAGGGAAGTATCACAATTACACGATATTCCCAAGACAATTGTGTCTGACAGAGACCCAAAATTTACCTCAAATTTTCGGAAAGGGTTATTCAAGGGGTTTAGAACAAATTTAAACTTTAGTATAGCCTATCATCCTGAGTTTGATGGGCAGACAGAGAGGGTGAATAGAGTAATAGAAGATATACTAAGGATGTATGTGATGGACAAACCATTGAAATGGGAAGACTACCTACATTTGGTAGAATTCGCCTACAAAAATGGGTATCAAGCATCGTTGAAGATGAGCCCATTTTAAGCACTGTATGGAAAAAAGTGTAATACTCCAGTAAGTTGGGATAACCCAGATGATAGGGTAGTAGTTGGGCCAGAGTTGCTCAAGGTAATGGAAGAACAGATGCTAAAAATTAAGAAGAATTTAAAGGATGCTCAAGACAGGAAGAAAAGTTATGCTGATAAAAACAGAACCCACAGAGAGTTTAAAGTGGGTGACCATGTTTTCCTGAAAGTGAAAGCTAATAGAAGTTCCCTGAAGCTGGGAAACTACACAAAGTTAACAGCTAGATTTTGTGGGCCATTTGAAATCCTAGAAAGGATTGGGACAGTTGCATATATACGTGCATTACCTGCATCCATGACTGTACATAGTGTGTTTCATGTTTCATTGCTTAAGAAATATATACCTGATTCTAATCATGTAATTGATTGGAATATGATTTAGGTGGAGAAAGAAGGTGTCTTGCAAGTGCATCCTGTGCGCATATTGGACCGGAAAAGAAAACAACTCTGAAGTCGAGCCACAGGGCTTGTAAAGGTCCAATGGACTTGGTACGGTCCCGAGGACATGACATGGGAGCATGAGGATGTTATTTGGGTAGAATACCTGCATCATTTTGAAGATTTTGAAAATCTTGTTGATGCTGTGTGAAAGTTGCACTGAGGACAGTGCAAGAATAAGGGGAGGGGATTGTAATATTCCCAAGGACGAGCCCTGTTGTAATCATGTTTATGAATTGTAAATCATGTTTTGTAGGCTGGTGATCCAAGTATTGATAATATGGTGGGATTATATGTTTATTAGGCCAGAGATCCTAAGTGTTAAAGGCGAGGATCCTATTTTTGTATATGTAATATGCAGAACATTAATAAATATTAAACATCATTGCATATAGAACGACCATGAAGAAAGAGTGATGGGGGACTAAGCTTCCACAGGATGGGTAAGGGAAAATGGGCTGAAAAGTTGGAGAAAGGGGCTAAGCTTAGGGGCTTAAGTCCTTGAGAATAATATTTTATTATTATTCCAAAGCTGTGTGACAAACATGTTTTTTTAATCCTAAGTCCTAGGAGAGGCAATGCATGTAGCTCCAACGTGTGCAAAATGGAACACATACTTGATGGAGGGCATGCAACTTCATGGGCAACATGTGTCGACCCAGACACATGTAATTTAACCCAAGACTTGAGCTATGATGGGGGTTCCTCCTCCATTCTTCCATCCACTGTCTGAAACCATGAATTCTGTCTGATCTCTGCATGCATACCCTCACGCAGCTCTGAAACCTGAAGCCTGTGATGTTTTCTTGAGAAGCTGATACACCCTTTGTCTGAACCATCGAGTCTGTGTTCGACCTCTGCGTGGATTTCTTGTCATGCATCCTGAAACTGGTGTTACCTGAACCGTGCTGTGTCTTAGTGACCTGTTGCCATTTTTCTGGATGCCCACACCCAATTTTCATGTTGTTGTTGTCACCCGTGAGTTAACCAAAAGCTGTTGTTGTTGCTGTTATCCGCAACTTGTAGGAATTGAGTTGAAAACTGGTTGAAGAACCAGGTTGTCAGGCCCGTGGTAGAAGAGGCAGGTTGTCAGGCCTGTGAAAATCTCTCTCCAGGTGAGAGAGTCTGCTGGGAAGTGGTTTTCTCCCAGAGAGAGTCCAACACCAGCTATGGAGCTCTGAGAATTCTTGATTCATCCTATTGCCGAGACCTAGAGAGGGAGGTGAAGCACTGATGGACTGTGCTTGTGAAGGTGTATACTCCCGAGTGGAACATGCATGTGGGGAATGAGAGTTCATGAGTAGTGGGCGTAAGAAGGCTCCTGAAGAGAATCCTTCCGGTTGCATTGTGTAGTTTTCCTGTAACCTCAACCTAGTCTAGGATTCCCTTGCCCTGGGTGGAGCTTGGTCCCAGCTCAGGGGTGACCCACTGCTGAGTGTTATGAGAAATGTGGTCTAAGGCTGTGAGGTTCGTGGAAGGTTTGCACGTGGTTGGTGGAGTTATTACAGTTTCAAAGATAAGTATATGCATGTGTTTAATTTCAATTAAAATGCATGTCTATGATGCTTGCAATATTATCATGTATTTTGTTGCAATATGAATTACTGTTAATTCCATTACTTTTGTATCTTAGCAGTAATACTGTGATTACTCTATACTGGTTAATTAAATATGTTAATTAGATTTAATATGCATGTTATATTTAAATTTATGAGAATGTTTCTGCGTAGTAGCATTGCCCGACCTATGGGTGGTCGAGGATGTTACAGTGAGCTGCGAGCCTTGTTGGAGAAGTTGTGATGCTTGGTCTGTGGAAGACTATCACAAACTTGTCGCTGATAGGGTTGAATCTGCTCCACCAAGCTAATGTCTCTGGGTTTGACAAGGCATTGTGTAGGCACCATTGTAGGTGAAGAAACAATATCTTATTTCTCTTTGAAAATCTGTTTTTTCTGGATAGAAGGTGTTGAGGCTGCAATGGTTGTAGTGGTCTTCTGTGCATCCTTTGAATAGACTGTGAAGAGGATGAATTTTGTAGTATGAGATATTACCTTGCAACACTGTTTTGGTGGAGTAGTAGTCAGAACTACCTTTGGTACCCTATAGAGCTGACCTCCCAGAGTAATAATGACACTACGAGGTCTAGACTCATAGAAAAAATGAAGTCTACACATATATGGTTGGCCCAAAACAACACCAAATACCTCAAGAGGGGAAACATCACACACCACCTCATCCTTGAAAGGATGGATGCCATAGGACATGCAACACTACTGGATGACACAAAGATCTTGTCCCTGGTGAAGCCACCCGATGTTGTATGGCTATGGGTGTGGTGTTGTCGACAACCCCAACTGTTTGATGACCTTAGCTGAGATGGGGTTCTTCTGGCTTCCGCTATCAATAATGAAATGAAATGGGGTCCCCTTCATCCACATCTGTGAATGGAAGATGCGCTCCCCCTCTTCAGGATATACTGATTCTTCTGGTTGAATTGTTGTGGTCACGACAGTAGTAGTGTGGTATGTGTCGATGATCTGTCTATTTTCAATATTTTCTGGATCGAATTCTAAATCAGGGTTTGGCTTCGTGTCTTCGACCTCGACCACCAATGACTGTTTCGAGCGACATTCATCGGTGTTGTGCCATGGTATTTTGTGGAAGTCACACCACTTCCCAGTGTCATTCTTCATCTTCCCTTTACCTTTCTTGTCCTGTGTATTAGGCAAGTTGTCTAGAGGATGTTGGTTAGGGCCATCTTACCATGCTTTGGTTGTTGCAGATTTGCAGACCCAATTCCCATTTGTTTTGGTGCCTAAATTTCTGCTCGATTTTCACACCATATCGATACGAAGCTCCCAATGATGAGATGTTTAGGAAACCCATTTCAGTTAGGATGTACCTATGTAGAGCCCCATGGTATTTCAGAACCAAATTCCTCTCAGAGTCTTTGATACCCATCTTGGTGCGCAAGGTATGGAAAGTATTTTTGAACTCTAGCACTGTTTGGCTCTTCTCTTGCCGCAGTGTGGTCCATCTCATGTACTGGTCTTCATAGTTATTAATAAGATAGTACTGTTCTTTGACCACATCCTAAAAAAATACCAAGTGGGCTCGACCCCATATATTCCAGATTCATCTGTGGAAATTTTCTCCTAGTAATTTTCCCACCAATGTTTGACACGGGGGAGATTCTTGAGGAGTGCGAAGGTGATATTTTCCCTGTCAATTTTTTTTTGAATAGTGAAATAACCTTCTAATAGATTTAACCATTTTTCTAGGGCATCCACATCTATCTGACCTTCAAATATGGGAATATCAAAATTAAATTTTACCTTGAAGGGAGATTTTCCTCCAAAATGGCTGCTTGATGAAGATGTGCCTGTTGCTATCAGTAGGCATTGAAGGACGTGTGTAAAATTATCCATAATTTCGTCCCTCTATAACATGAGAGCTTGCTCAAGAAATAGGTTAATATAATATTCTGCTCCACCATTTTTCTTTTTTGCTGCCATCGAGGGTTTCTTGGGCGTGCGAGAGTGATTTTCCTCAAGAGAGACAAGCTCGAGCGCCAACTGGATATACTGGGACCTCGTCGGGGACATGCACTAAAAAACGATCAAGAGCACCCTGCTCTGATACCAATGATCCAGATTATTTTCATAACGAAATGAAAGGAGAGCTATTACAATGAAATACTCATGAAAGTTGCCAGAAACAAATAAATACAAAAATACTTGATTTCTATTAATGAAATAATTGTAAAGAGAATGTAAATATACAGGGTGCAAGACTCGCTAGAATGGTGGAAGCTTTATCTCTGAGAAGAGATGTGACATCTATACACTCATTCACAAGAAGATTATTACAATGAGGATTTGAAGGCCTTTTTATGATAAACATGAATGCCAAAACCCTAGACATACGAAAACCTAACCCTAGGATATGAAACACCAAAAGTCATGTGGGCCCTATTTGGGTAAGCTAGTACATTAACTTCTCGGGGTCGTAACTTTTACATACAATCTCCTTTTTAGGTGTGTGATAGCCCATTGGAAAGGTCTTTTCGAGAACTATGTATTATGTCATCAAAGTATGACTTTGTATACAGTTTGAATGTGGCCCTGGAAGTACAAAAAGATGTGTTGACATGAAAACATACAAAATAATCCAGTTGGATTAGGTTGGAGGCCACCAGTATCCACCCGAAATATGTGTAGGGCTTCAGACAACCCCAGAAGTGTAGAATCCAAAATTACAAAGAAATACAAAAGAACACGCTGAACTAAAAACTGACAAGAGGAGCTAGTTGGAATAGGTGGGTGGCCACCAATATCAACCTATATCACTTTTCTTCCACTATGGGAGGTTGCTTGGGTCAATGAGAGTGGTCGTCCCCAAGTGAAACTAACTTGAGGCCCAAATCTCTATACTTTGACCTCTTTGGGAACATGCACCGAGAAATAACAAGGATACGACTACTATACCACTAATTTGGGTTATATTGAGAACAAAATGAGGATAAAAAAAACTGTATCAAAGAACACAAAAATAAAGTGAAACCCAACTTATATTAATGAATGAAATAACAAAATATTGTAGAACACAAATAGGCTAGAATGGTGGTAGCTTATCTATGAAGAGAAAGAGATGCCGACTGCACTCATTTGAAAAAAGATCATTACAAAGAGTCCAAAAAGGGACTTTTATCATGAATCCTAAATGAAAAACAGGAAAAAACCCTAAACATCAAAACCCTAACCCTAGAAGATGAAACACCAAAAGTATTGCCGGCCTTGAGGTGGTTAGTTGATACATCAACTTCCTAAGGTCACAACTTTTGCATATGGTCTCCATTTTGGGTGCATGATAGCTCATTGGAAATAAATGTTTTAGGATTATAAACTTTTTCTAGGGCCAAGGCATGCCATGGCATCCCTCAGCCTCACAAATGTCCAAAAAACACCATTTGGGGCCTCAGAATGACCCCATAAATTTGGGACCTGAACAATCGTAGAAAAACTGCCAAGAAGATAGATAACTATTGAGTCATTGGAAGAGGTGGGAAACCACCGATATCCACCTAGATCATGTTCCTGCAACGTGGTCAAAATTGCAACAAAAATTTTCCCATGACATATTTTAAAAGCATCATAAATGTGTCAATTTTTCTCGATTTTCTATTATGACTAGATTTTATAAATATCGTCGCCATTCTGCATCTAATGGCATTGATCTAGTATAATTCTTGGCACTTTATCAAAAGACAACTTCTCTTGAAGCTGGACTTCCCTCAAAATGTGCAATAAACCATAGATCTAGGGTTTGGAACCCCCTAGATCTTCTTCAAGATGATACATCCCATATACAAACATGATAAAATGTGTAAAGTAACCTCCAAAGTGGATGTCATCCTCAAATCAAGAAAGTGGATCCATGATGAAATTCCTCAACATGTGGAATGTGAATAACACTTAACCATGTCCATGAACAAAAGGGACGACCCCCCTAAAATTAGCTCCAATGGTCATATGTGAGGTCTCCAATGTGTAACCTCCTCCTCAAGTCAAGGAAATCCAATGAAAGTCCACACATGCCAAATAGAAGCTCCAATGGCTAAGTAATGCATCCTCCAAGGTTCACATCCCATCAAACAATGTGACACGTGCTTCCAAAAGTGCGAACATGTTGATATCTCCAATATTTGTGATGTGGCATGGCATGAGAGCTCCCAGTTCATGAAGAATATCCCTAAAATACCTAAGACATCATGACCAGTACCTTCGAAGTTGTGAAAATTGAAAATATCACGATGAAGCCAATGCAATGCCCACTTAGCCCCAAAATGCTAGGGGGTTCCACCAAGGGAACTATTCATATTCAAGTACAACCATCTAGTAAGGAGTGGAGAATAGAATACCATATACTCAATCAATACATCATCAAATCTCTAGCACATCATCATCCATATCATCAACAATCCATGGAACCAAGTGAATGCCCCAACTCTCCAAAGCTCTTTGTGATGAAAATCACAAGGGTAGTGAAGAAATTCACTAGTACAACCCCTATGCAAAATGAGGTGTAAAACAACCCTTAACAACTCCGCAACTAGAATATCAAGGGAGTAGGCACGTTAGATATCACGTGGTGCATTGCCACATATTTTTGAGTAGTAGTTCCCCTTACTCTAGGAGATAATGCATTGTGTGTGTGCGTATTTTTTTCCAAGGAAAACTTCATATGGAAACCTCGAGCACTTCCATGCATTTTGTGGATGGTAGCCAATGTAAACATGTTAGTGGTAATGAGACCCCTAACGTAATAGGGACATTGAGTTGTAATGATCCCAAGGAATCAACCCCAAAACTAAAATAATTAAAGCAACAATATGAAATGAGATATACATAAATGATAATATAAAGTTATATATTGATTGTGCTCATACAATAACATTTGTCTCTTTTATATATATTGAAAAACAAAACTCACTAAAAGAAAACACACATTAATTGAACACAACTAAAATTGAACCAAACATTCTTCATAAGTTTAATCTTTGAAAACAATGCTTAGACTAGTGAGACTCCTTCAAGTTGCTCCCTATTCCCAACATCATTCGACATGATTAGCAATTGAAATGTCTCGTAGCCCTCATAATGGTATGATATCAAACTTCAATATCCTATATCTCCCCTAAACTATTGGACAGTAATCCCCACATGCATGTCTCATAACCCTAATGAGGTATAATTTCTTCAATCCATCTTCCATTTCATCTGTCATTGTCTTAAAAGTGTGAATAGACTTCTTAAAACATGAGTTCTTCGATAAAGTCTTCGCCATTGTCTACGTCTAGTGCAACTTTAGTAATGACTATATTTGTTGATTCTTTAAGCTTCCCTTTGAGAAGATCACTAGCATGGATTTTACAATTAATTGTTGTATGGACCATTTTTCTATAGTAGTAACACTCAATCTCATTCATACATGCCATTCTCTTTCCCATCATTTTCTTTGAGTAAAGTCAAAACTTTTACTAAGAATATCCTTCCAAATCTTCTGTATTTAGGGTCTTTTCTTCAAACAAAAACACTCATATCATATCATCTAAAGTCTGTAAAGATATTTGGTTTAAAGTAAAAACAACATTGTTAAAACTTGAAGACATAAGGGATTTTGCATCCTCATCTTCTACCTTTGCACCACTTCTTTCAATTTCCTTATAAGCGATTTCAAACTATTTATACAACTAGATATAGTAGTTTCATTAGACATTTTAAATCTAAATAAATGTAACTTCAATGAGATTTTTGCATTTACCACTTTTGCACCAAACAACTTGCTCAACTCATCCCATATTTCTTTAGATGACTTTTCTATATTAACATGATGTAATTCCAAATAAGAAAGAGCAAGACCAATAATGGACTTGACTTTGTTGTGTTTTCTTTGCTAGTCAATCAATTTTTTTAGCATTTCTAAGCTCCGCTTCTACGCCTTTCACTATACTCCATAATTTTTTTTTCATCAATTGCATTTGAATGTTTACCTTCCATAAGTGAAAATTGAGGCCATTAAATTTTTCTAAAGGTGTTTTCTACCTGAAGTTTTTAGAATCCAAACAAAAAAATACCTTTGTATTCTAGGAGAGAAACTTTTTCTTATGATCGCGAGTAAAATACCTTTGCCAAATTGTTTGAAGTAAATGGGATGAAATTATTTGAGTATGGAGTTGATCGTAGCGAGGAAAAAAATAATGAATAAGGTCTTCAATATGTAAGCATTAACAAATTATAATCAACAACATAACGACTCTCAATAAAGCATTTCCGATTATTAGCTCAATAGTGGACACCAATTTGCTATTCTAGATATACAAACTAAATTCGCCACCAATTGAGAATCCTCATGGATAACTGTAATTCTATGAACAATGATGCATCTTAGCTCATTGGTAGCGAGGCTCACTATATTATTGTAATCATATCTACTCATTTCGAGTTCGAATTCAAATTCAATTGAATATAGAAAAAATTTGGGAGAACACATCTTACAAATATGAAAACATGTTATTTTTTTTTCAATATTTTTCAGAATTTGGGAGGACATATTTGATCCAGGTGGATATTGGTGTCCACCCACCTATTCCACTTGGACCCCCACCATTGCTTCTTTCCATTTTTCAGTTTCAGCACAATTTACTATTTTTAGCAGTTTTTCGGGTCCTGAACTTCCGGAGCTGTTTTGAGGCCTTAAACGACGTTTTTTGGGAAAACAGGGAGCAACATGGATTATAAATCATGTTGCTCACCCAAAAGTTGTAGTCCTCGGATAGATATTTCTAATGAGGTATGGAACACGTCAAACGGAGATCATATGCCAAAGTTACGTCCCCGGGAAGTTGATGTACCAACTTACCCAAACGGGACCCGTAGTCTTGTCGTTTCATCTCCTAGGGTTAGGTCTTTGGATGTTTAGGGTTTTCCATTGTTTCTCAACAATAATAGGCCTTTGAGCCTCATTGTAACACAGTTCAGAGGCCAGTAGCCACCACATCTCTTCTCAGAGATAAGCTACCAACGCCCTAGCTAGTTTATTTCCATTCTGTCTGTAAGCATATTTCAATCATTTGTTATTAATGAAATGAAGTCTTATTTCCTCTTCATCTCTGTGTTTATGTGCA
>SNQJ01S0094776.1:39366-57041 GCA_010110895.2 Picea sitchensis | reverse complement strand
CTATTTTTAGTTTGAGTATAGGTTATATGTTTATAGTCCCTGTAAAGGTGGAACTATGCATATTCTGAATTCACACTTGAAACATCAAATTTAAAGATTTATTTTTGGAAAAAAAATACTTGGCCAAATCCAATTTCATCACCATTACGGGTAGTTTTTTAACATTTATAGAATGTTACCCCTCTTAATATGCTCCCACAATAGCTCATGAATTTTATTATTATGAATAAACCCAAAATTTTGTTTTGGAATAAAGTTTTATAATATATTTTTCAAAATCTTTGGTATTAGCTTGTACACCAAATTGCATAGAGATATGGGATTGTAATCATCAAAGGATTCTAGATCATATTTATTTGGAATCAAAGCTATGAATGTAGCATTTAAAGCATCAATTTTCCCAAAAATTACAATTTCTTCAACTACTCTTAACATCTTTTCTTCTAGAAAGTCATAGAACCCTAGATAAAATTCTATTGTCCACCCATTCAAGCATTGATTCTTGGTTTTTTTGAAAGATTGTAGGACTAATTTTAGTTCCTTTGTTGATACCTCGATGTATGGATCCTCATTTTGTTGATCATATATTAGCTTAGGAAAGAATAATGTTACATTCAAAATATTTGCATTATTTTTTTTAAGCTATACACACTAATTTGTATTAATTGGAAAGAAACAATTATACAATATCTATGTTGTTGGTATGCCACTTGGGAAAATAGAACAATAGTAAAAAAACAACTTGTGTGTCTATATTGTCTTGAGGAGCAAGTTAAACCTTAAACTACATATTATAATATGCCAAAAACTAAGGGAAATATGGTAAATTCCGAAAGTAGTCTAGCTAAAATATTGATAACTAGGATGAGGAGGGTCTAAATCCACCCTGCCTTTAAAACTAGAAAGCAAAACAAAATAGTACTAACATAAGAAAAGTTAAACTAGCATAGCATGATCATCTACAATAAGAACCTGAGGTTGAGGAAAGGAGATTTTGGTGAAGTCCATGCGTGCAATCTTCTCAGCAAGCAAACTGAGATTGTGATCCACAAGATTGATCTAGAGTTATACATCATCGAGATGAAGAAGAATTTACTAATGAGCTTCATTGTGTTCAACCAACACCTTACCCATGAGTGTTTTCATGTGCCAATAAAGGTGAAATGTTTTGTAGTATTTAGATTCTCTGGCACAAGAGGACCCTGAGTTTGGAATCCAGGGACATATGTCCTCATTGATAGCCTCATTATCAATGAAATTTATTAAAACCTTTGTGTCTACTTCAACTAAGTCAAGATACATCTATTTTTCGGGGGTGTATGCACCTGGTAATCAGTTGTCGAGTCCTCAGCTTTTGATTTCACTATGGAGCTCACAATCCTTCCATGCCTACCCCACATGCGATGGTGAGAGTGCCCTCTTTCCATGATGATAGGACAAAACTGAGAATAAGCTAGGAGGGAGAGACAGAGAATATCAGTGAAATCAAGAGGAGCCAACAAAGATATGAGACAAGTTGAAGGGTGCAGAGGGTCAAGATGCATAGAAGTAGGAGGCCATGGGTTTGGCCAGGGGGGGGTCCATTAAAACCATTGGAGAATGTGAAAATAGGCTAGATCCAAAGAAATTCCATGATGAGGTCGATTAATGCCATAACTAGCAATGAATTCCTCCATAACCCAAAAATCCAAGGGAGGACAAGAAAAATTAATATCGTGCGAGGGGAATATGTCGACGAGCAGAGACCAACAAGAAAAGAGGAGGCTTGATTAATAATTATGAGGGGAGGCACCAAGTGTTTCAGAGAGGGTCACATGGAGTACATGAGTACACACTCCTTGGGGCACAGACCCCCCACCTGTTTGCATCCCTATCACCCGATCTGGGGGAAAATATTTGCATTATTAGATCCCGAGGATTCTTGAAATATACCTTTGAAATGATTAACTCCTTCAAACATTTCCTCGAAATTTCTAATATTTGACCCATCCTTCTTCCTTATCTCCCATATAGTGCTTATATTCTTTCTACGTTTTGCATAATTTTGGAAGCATTTAGTGTTTTCATCTTGCTCTTCCAACCAAATAACTTTTCTTTTCAATCTCCACTCCTCTTCTTCTTGTTCCAACAACTTCATTTTTGTTCCTTCTAACTCTTTTAACTTTGCATTTTATTCCCATGTGAATATACAGCCATTGTTCATATAAAACAATGTCTTAATTTGATCCTTAATCTCCATCAACTCTTTTTCAACATTTTGGGACTTTTGTTTTCCCCAATCTGCCACCAACTTTTAAAACTTTTTTCAAGTTTTCTCCAAATGGATACATGGAAGTCTCACTAAAATTTGGATCATATTTATTTTAGTTCCAAGTAATCATGTTTCTAAACTCTTCTTCATCCAACAAAGTATGGTTGAATTTGAAGGCCCCTCGAGGTTTTTGTTCTTCCTTTTCCATTTGAAGAAAAATAGGTAGATGGTTTGAAGCCCTCCTTCTCCTAACCATGATTTTGATATCTCTGCATCCTCCTTAATATTTTTTGCAACCGTAAATATATCTAGACATTTAGAAAAATCCTCCCTGCCACTTTTTAGGTTTCTATGAGTTGAAGCCAACTATATTAGTTCCACATTTGCAAAGTCATAGTTCCTCGAATAAATAAGAAAAATAGTGAACCACATGATCTTGCTTGGTTCCTTCCCCCCAAATTTTACCCACCTTAATTTTTAGGTTTAAGTCTCCTCCAAAAATCACCCTATCATCTTTGATTACAACCAACATTCTAAAATTGTCCCAAAAAACATTTTTTCTCCATAAGGTCCATACAGATTAATAATTGAAAATACTTTTCCAAATTCCTTTAGCCTTAAGATTGTCTCAATACCTAAAATGATAAATGATGAATTGATCAGTTCCATTGAATCTTTCCATCATGTAAGAATTCCTCGTGATATTCCATCCACATCTGTAGAAAATAAAGACCATTCTTTAAGACAAGAGGATGATGTATATTTTTCTTTAGACCCTTCACACATTGTTTCTTGAATCATTTTTACCTTTGGTTTATAGTTGGAAAACATTATTTTGGGGGATAATTTTTTATGGGCTCTCCATATCCCTCTCACATTCAAATATAGACTTATTGTGGGTTCACCATATCTGAGGCATTCCTTGCTCCAAGGGCCCCTTAAGTGTCATTTGTTTCCCTTCTATAACTTCCTTTTTAGATTTATTCTTTGTTAGAGACAACAAGGATTTCCTCTCAACTACAAAAGAGGGCCTGGGATCATGGGTCAAACCACCCTCAGTCCCTACTACTTCTTTTTTGGGATTCTCCTTCTTGGATATAAGCATGTATTTGGGTTTATTCTTCCCTTCCACCTCAAGGTTTATATCCTCCAAATCTCAATGAGAACTACTCATTAAAGAGTATCCATGTGAATTTTGACATCCCTTTACAACCTAGGTTTCCCTCTTAGGTGAAGTTTCTAGTTTTGTAGGGTTATTTGGTTCCTCCATTTACTTATTAAAACCTAGGTCATTGACCATGAGAGGACTCACAACTAGTGCTACACTTGAATTACAATCAACTGCATAATTATTCTTCAAATTAAAATGCAAGTTAGGGTGAGAAAATTTACAATTCATACATGATTTCTCCATCTCACCTGGGCCAATATTTCTTGAAAATTGTTGTTATATATGCCCTCATAGCCTTTGCTTCTTCTATTACCATTTTATCCATGTTTACCAAGCCTTTCCTAGAACTTTCATTTGAAATATCCGCGGCTTCTTCATAATCTACCTTCTACTTTATTTTCAATGTCCCCTTTGAGTACTTCTCTTTTTATTTCCATACCCATTTTTTTACTACATTAGGGAAATGTTTCCACACATGACTAGTTGCATTGCATTTTGAGCACCTAAACGACATCTTCCAATAGTCCATAATTTGATTAAATTTCCACTTACCCAAATTATCTCCATTTCTTCCCACAAACCTTCTCTACCATCATTTTCCACTAGTGTTTTAATGACCTTTCTATCCACTTTAATGTGGAAATTCAACCTCCATATCAATGAATTTACCAAGCCCATTCCCCATAACCTTCAACATCTCTTTATTCCATAAATCTAGAGGTAGTCCTAGGAGGTAATTTCGCCCATACCATTTGAATGAATGATGTTTCCTTACGAGGATTGAAACTTGGTTTCCATCTCCTCAAATCTAGTAGGGATGGTCCCTAGAACCACCTCTATGAAATTACACTTTCTACATATGTCGTAGAATGGAATTATAATGAGATCCATCCTCAAATTAGGATGTGGTAATTTGGGAGATACCATAAACACCTACAACAATTCTTGTCCATCCACTCAAGCAATGAACCATCTAAAATTATATTCCCTGTAATATGTTTGGTTAGGACATTCTCAAATAGCATCACGATATCCTCCATCCCCATGTCTTCGCCCAATATTATACTAATCATGTCCTTTCAAGATCAAATACATTCCCATCTCCTTTTACTTCTCATACTAGTTAGGTTGGATCATGAACCCTTTCTCCTAGATACTTCCTTTCCCCAACCCATAATTTGTTCCCATGAAAGAGATCCAAACCCTTTCCTTAAGATATAATCGTATTCCTTTGATGACCTTCTTTCACTACTCTTAGTGATTAATTCCTTGGAATTTTGGAAAAATCTCCCTTCTAATGACGATAGAAATGGAGAATACTCCTCAACACATACAACATTAATTCCCTGAACTACATCCAAACCTATTATCTTTGTCAGAGATTCAAACTATGTTGGAATAATATTCAATACTGAGAGGGGGGGTGAATCAATATTGTTGTTTTTTATTTTAAACAATCACTTTAAAACATGAATTTCATAAATACACAACAATTGATTAACTATGAAGTACAAGACACAAAGTTTTATAGTAAAAACAAATATTCTTTTAACTAAAAATACAATGTTTATATATTAATTACAGGTTGAAACTTATGAAGCACATCGATCCCTTTTGATCACCAACTCGGGGAGACACCAATCCCATGCTTTCAAGCACCAACATGTGGAAGCTTCAACTCCCTGTTTCTCCAAGCACCCACTTGAAAGGAAGCTAAAACTCCATGTTGATGCAAGCACCCACTTGAAAGGAAGCTAAAACTCCATGTTGATGCAAGCACCCACTTGAAAAGAAGCAACAACTTCTTGGTGTTCAGGATTCAACCTGTAGAGGACTGCAATCCTCCCTAGCTCCTCCCTTCCACCCTCACTTCATGTGAATGTTTTTAAGTGTCAAATTCTTCCTTGATCTCTGCCTCTAGTTTTTTATCTTCTAAATTTGATCATGGAAACCCACTCCTTTCACCGTGCCTTTTTGTTTATATAGTATTCCAAGATGTATGAAATTGAACCATTATATCATTTTAATGAACCATTTCACCTTTTCATTTATTTAACAATAATGTTGATATTTTTTTATTGAATTTTTTGTTTAACTTAAAAGACTTCAAATCCCTTGTAATTTTTTCAACATTTATCCCTTCACTTGCCAAAAACCGTATAGTTGCAACCGAATGCTTGGGTGATTCGATCAAAGAGGTTCTATCTTTCAAACTTTTGGATAGAACTTCCAACTGGTCTAAGCTCCTATGTTATCATCTAAAACTTCTTTATCGTCCATTGGACTGTGATTTCCCAGATATATTGTTCATCATCGTTATGTTCAGTCGTCGCAATTTGTTTAATAAAATATGCAGAGTAGTACCCATCACAATTTGTTCTATCATGCTAACAATTCCACCAGTTGTAGGAACATCAAACATTATTTTGGTGCTATATCTAGCAATGGTTCTTGATTTTTCATAAGGTCAAACTTGGTCGTGCTAATATCATTGTTGATTATAGTCTCTCTAGTCGATGGTGTATGAATAATATAAATGTGTATTTGAATTACATTTCCGCGTCTGAGTCTATTTTGACTCTGGTCAATACTCAACATAATTCAAAATAATGAGGGTCGTCTGATCTTGATCAATGGTGGACTCGAAATAATACAAAATGTTTTTTATAAAAGCTTTGGATCCAAGTTTGTGTTGACTCTGGTCAACTACCAACCAAACCTGAAATGATTGTGAACTGTCTGATCCAATCGATGGTGGACATAAAAAATATAAGGGCGGATTTGAATTAACTCTTCGGGTCCATGTTTGTGTTGACTCTGGTCAACTACCAATAGAACCTAAAATGATTATGGATCATTTGATCTGCTCTCAATCGACCCTCATCATCCAATCCTACCACCACTATATTTCTTGGCACCTTGTCCATCTCCCTTTGCAGGATTGCAACGTGACTATCAGTGAAGGGATAATCCTTGGCTGCATGGATCGACACCGCACAACTGCCATCATCTGTAATAAAATTTCCATCTAGATCTATAACAATCAAGGTTTGGACACACTTAATTTGAAAGTGTTGATGCAGTTTAGACTAAATCCTATCTCCAAATGGAAGACCAAGCCATGGCATGCTTGCATGATATTTTTTAAAGTCTTCTTCCTCGTCGTCACTGTGACTAACACAATATTGAAGGCCTCTCCTTTATTCATGAGCTCGTCATAAATATCGGTAATTTGTGTAGTAAATTCTTGAAAAACAATTAATATTCTCAGACTAAATCAAGGCTTTCACTCTTTGTTTCAGATATACATACATTAATATGAATGCATGTGATCAAGCTCACGCATGAAATTAACAAATTGATATTCTTGGGGAGAATACAACGACTGCATAATAAGATTTTGATAATGCATGGGCTTGTCTCAATGAAAATACCATATAGCCATTGATAATGATGACCATATTGACCCTTTTTTACATCAATAACAACACCATATCCAACATTCCCCCCCTTTGGCATTGATGGCAACAAAGAAAAAACCCCTTATTTTCAATTTTAATTGGATTTTATTGTTTATTCTCCCCCTTTGACAACAATGACAGAAGGGATATTTATTTTCTCCCCCTGAGGTTATATTCCCCCTATCCATATACTCCTTTTCTGATAAATCTTGTGCAATTTAATTAGATATGGATATTAACCCCAATCTCTATCTAAGGTATTCAAAAGTACTCCTAGGTAAAGGTTTTGTGAATATATTTGCAATATGTTCTTTAGTATCCACATATTCCACTTTAACAACTTTTTGAGTAACTTGTTCCCTTAAAAAATGAAATTTAATTAGGATATGCTTGGTTTTTGAGTGCAGGAAAAGATTCTTATAAAGGTTTATAGCACTGGTATTGTCACAGTTAAGAAGAATTGGGTGATCATACTTTACTTGTAAGTATTCTAGAGTTTCTTTCATCAAAATTACTTGAGTGCAGCGAGAGGTGACAACAATATATTCAATTTATGTTGTAGATAGTGATATGGAGGGTTTCTTTTTACTTAGCCATGACACAAGAAATTTCCATAGGAAGAATGCTCCTCCACTAGTGTTCTTTGTGTCATCCATAATTCCTGCCCAATCTGCATCAATATATGCAGTTAAAGTGAAGTCTTCTCCTTTTGGATACCATAATCCAAAATTCAAGGTGCCTTTGAGATATCTAAAAATCCTTTTAACTTCCTTCCTTTTAGGTGTAGATTGAAATCCGGCCACTAATCCTACATCTTGCATGATGTCCAGTCTTGTTGTTGTTGCATATAATAGGCTACCAATCATTGATCTATACATGGTTTGGTCTACTTCTAGTGACTCATCATATTTGCTTAGTTTGCATCATGTAATCATAGGAGTGCTCATAGGTTTACAATCTTCTAGGAAGAATTTCAGTTCACCAAGCATTGACATCTCGAATTCTTTTTTAATTTCTATAGAAAATTGATTTCTTAGAGGATTTAGATTACTTCCAAAGATGATATCATCCACATATACTACAACAATAATCATATTCTGATTTTCAATTTTAATGTAAATATTGTTGTTAGTAGTTCCTCTTTTGTATCCTTATTGTTGTAAGTGATTATCAAGTCTTGAAAACCATTCCCTCGGAGCTTGTGTGAGACCATACAATGCTTTCTTTAATTTGCATACATAGTCTTTATTTTCTAATAATATAAATCCTTCAGGTTGTTTTATATAAACTTCTTCCTCTAGATTTCCATTTAAGGATGTTGATTTGAAATCCATTTGATATATTTTGAAGTTTTTAAAACATGAAAATTCCAAGAACATTATGATAGCTTCTAATCTGGATACTGGGGCAAATGTTTCCTCAAAGTCAATCCCTTCTACTTGTGCATATCCTTTGCACACTAATCTTGATTTATTCCTTATAATTTGACCATCCTCATTAACTTTATTTTTAAAAATCCACTTGGTCCCTACAACATTTTTTTCTTTTGGTCTTAGGACAAGCTCCAAGGTTTGATTCTTCTCTATTTGATCAAGCTCTTCATTCATGGCTTTGATCCAGTCTTCATTTTTGCTAGGTTCTGCAAATTTTTTGGGTTCTATTAGGGAGATCATTACTTGTTTTGATTCATATGTTAGCCTTCTTATTTCAACTCCAACACTTTTGTTGCCTATGATTTGACTTTCAATATTATCTCTTTGTACTCTTCTTGATGGTGTTTTTGACTCTTGTCTTGGTGATGCTTCCTCTTCGTTTTATTCTTCACTTTGTGACTCTTCTTCTTGTATTTCTTAAGTTTCTTCTTCATCATCATCATCATCTCTTCTTATTTCATCAACATGTGAATTGTCTTGAGATTTGATTTTTCTTGATGTTAGATCGTCCACCTTTACATTTGTACTTTCCATAATTTTGTGTAGCCTCATATTATAGCAGTTGTAGGCCTTTTTATCGGATGAGTAACCAAGAAATATTCCTTCATCTAATTTGGAATCTCATTTTCCTAGATTATCATCATCTCTTTTTATATATCATTTTATCCCAAAGACTCTGGGGTGTTTTACTAATGTTGGTCTGCCAAACCACAACTCATATGGTGTCTTGTCATGGTTAACTCTAAGTTGTGCTCTGTTAAGTATATGTGATATTGTATATAATGCTTCTCTCCAATAGATATTTAGGAGTTTGGCTTCATTTAACATTGTTCTGGCTGCTTCTTGGACAATTCTATTTTTCATGTCAGCAACTCCATTTTGTTGAGGAGTTCTTGGAGTTGAAAAGTGTCTTTTAATTCCATGAGTTTCACAAAACTTATTGAACTCATATGAGGTATATTCCCCTCCATTGTTCGATCTTAAGCACTTGATTTTGAGATCAATTTCATTTTTCAACATGTTCTTTGAAGGCTTTGAATTTGTTGAATGCTTCTGATTTCTCTTTGAGAAAGGATACCCAAGTCATTCTTGTATAGTCATCAATGAATAGAATGAAGTAATTTTCACCTTGTATGTTTTTGGTTCTTGTTGGTCCACAAAGGTCAATGTGAACAAGTTCCAATGGTTTTGATGTAGAGTATTATTTTGTCTTGAATCTTACTCTTGTTTTCTTTCCATGTTGGCAGTGCCTACAAACAGAGTTTGAAGGTTTAATAATCTTTGGCATGTCTCTCACAGATTCCTTTTAATTGTCTTTTATCAAATTGTCAAAACCTACATGTCCCGTTCTTCTGTTCCATAGCCAACTTTCGTATATTTGGCTCATGCAACATTTTTTTTCTTCTTCTATGTTTAAGATATAAACATTGCTTGGTGTCCTTGGTGCAACAACCACTAATTTTCCTGAGTCTTCTTTTCTAATTTCACATTTTTGAGAGTCAAATATGAGTATGTGTCCTTGATCACATGTTTGGCTCACACTTAGGAGAATAGGCTTCAAATTTTCAACTAATAACACATTTTATACTGACGCTCTATCATTCCCTAGATTGATGGTGCCCTTTCCAAGTATCTTGGCAAAGACATTATCTCCAAATGTAACACTTCCTTTTTATTTCCTTTTTAGACTGAGAAAATTTTCTTGATCTCCAGCCATATTCTTTGAACATCCACTGTCAACGTACCATTAACTTATTTTATCTTTACCATATAAGGCTACCTTACACTCTGTTTCTTTTTCTTCCGTTTTTTTTTCTTTCCATGTCTTCTTCTGCTTTTCTTCTTGAATTTTGAAAGTTTTTATGGGATGCTTTGGTAGTCTATAGTCACTAGTTGTGTGACCATAATTGTTGCATTTGTGGCATTCAACATTGTAATTTTGTAGTGGAGAGAATGAATTATAGTTTATGTTCTCTTGATTATTATTGTTGTTGTTGTTGTTGTTGTTCTTATAACCATATCTTTTAACATTTTTATGATTGTATTTTCCATAACCTCTTCAATGTAATGCTCTATGCCCAAAGTTATTGCAAGAAAAGAAATAGCCAAGAAAGAGATGTTGATACCTTTTGGGGGGAGTTCTTGTTGTAGTTGTATTCCTTCTATATTCATTTTATTTTGAAGGGAGAACAATTTTTTGTTGATTAGAATCAATCTTTATTTTTCTTTCTTTCTTTTTGAAATAGCTCTGAAGGGCAGTTGCATAACTTTTTGGATTTTTGTCAGTTTCCTGAGATGTAGAGTTATATCCTTTGTTAGCCTTATTTTAATCATAACCCAGTCTTGACTTATTGCTTGATGATCTCTGACTGCTAATAATATCATCCAAGATTCTTGAACTATTTTCAAATATTGATTGTTGTTTCCTTTCTCAAGTTCTCTTTTTAGAAAAACAATTCCAACCTCTAGCTTTTCACCGTCTAGTTGTTTTTCATTTAGTTGTTTACATATGACCTCTTCAATTATTTTGGCTTATTGGAGTTGGGTCTTTAAGTCAATAATGACTTGTTCTAATTCCTTGATGGTTATTGAAACTTCCTTTTCTCTTGATTTTTGTTTTCCTTCATATTCTAATAGTTGTTCTCTTAATGATTTGTTATCCGTTTTATATTTTCTCAGTTGTTCAATAGAACTAATAAGTTCTCCTTCAAGGTCTACTTCTCCTTCAACTTCATAGTTTTCTTCATTATCATCAACAACTTTATTTTGAGTTCTATTCCCATAAATAAATTTATGTCTCGTCATCTTCACTCATGTCGGATGAACTATTGTCTTCTTTGGAGTAGAAGTTTTTATTTTTCTTGTAGAATTTCTTCTTGTTTCCAGTTTTTCTCTCCTTAAGTTATTTATGGTTATAATTATATTCATCATCACTATCCACCTGCTTGGGATAGGGACATTTGGAGGTAAAATTCCCAACTTTTCCACAATTGAAGAACTTAAACGGTAACTTCTCTTTATATTTCCCAGACCCTTTCTGGATTTTCCTTATAAAATCGGCCTCCTCTTCATCTGATATGTCGGAGTGATTTTTATTTGGCACATGCTCATGGTTCTTTGTTGCTTTTGATGCTTTGAAGGTCGTTTCCATTTTTGATGACTTTTCTTGCTCGGTTCTCATTTCATAGGCTATGAGAATCCTATGAATTTCATCCATTGTAAGTTTTTCAAGGTCTTCTCGATCTTCCAAGGTAGATACCTTGGCATCATATTTCATTGGTAATGATCTCAACAAATTTTGGACAATAATTTTGTCTTTTAATTCTTCTCCCAATGCTCTAATTGAATTGACTATTTCATCCACTCTTTGAAAATATTCTTCAATGTTTTCTTCCTCTTTCATCTTCATACTTTCAAACTGTCCTCTGTAAGTTTGAAGTTTGGCTTGCTTTACTTTTCCATCTCCTTCATAGATGACTTTAAGTTTGTCACGTATTTCTTTTGTTGATTTATAGTGCATCACTTTTACAAATATAGGATTTGCTAATCCACCCATAATTGCATTAACAACCCTTCAATTATTATTGCAGAGTTTCTTTGCAACAACATTTGAAGGTGAAATAGTTGGTGCAGTGTAACCATTTACCACAGATAGCCAAACATCACATCCAAGATCCATCGGGTAACTTCTCATCCTTATACTCCTTAATGCATAATCATTTCCTTTGAACAATGGTGCTCTATTAGAGGAAATTCCTTCTTGTTGATCCATTGGATTTCTCATAATATGTCTTAAAGTTGTTTGACTGTGGTGAAGGAACCCGCTCTAATACCAATTGTTGGAATAATGTTCAATACTGAGAGGGGGGGTGAATCAATATGATTATTTTTTTTATTTTTATCAATCACTTTAAAACATTAATTTCATCAATACACAACAATTGATCAACTATGAAGTACATGACACAGAGTTTTATCTTAAAAACAAATGTTCTTTTAATTGAAAATACAATGTTTATATATTAATTACAGGTTGCAACTCACACCAATCCTTTTGAGCACCAAATCAAAGAGACACCAATCCCCTATTTTCAAGCACCAACTTGTGGAAGCTACAACTCTTTGTTTCTCCAAGCACCCACTTGAAAGGAAGCTACGACTCCCTGTTTCTCCAAGCACCCACTTGAAAGGAAGCTACGACTCCCTGTTTCTCCAAGCACCCCTTGAAAGGAAGAAACAACTTCCTATTGTTCAGGCTTCAACCTGCAGAGGACTACAATCCTCCTTGACTCCTCCCTTCCACCCTCACTTCATGTGAATGTTTTTAAGTGTCAAATTATTCCTTGATATTTGCCTCTGGTTTTTTATCTTCTAAATTTTCTCATGGAGACACACTCCTTTCACCATACCTTTTTGTTTATATAGTCTTCCAACATGTATGAAATTGAACCATTGTGTCCTTTTAATGAACCATTGCACATTTTTCATTTATTTAACAATAATGTTGATATTTGGTTATTGAAATTTCGGTTTAACTTAAAAGACTTCAAATCCCTTGTAAGTTGTTCAACATTTATCCCTTCACTTGCCAAAAACCGTATCACTACAATGTCATGCATGGGTGCTTTGATCAAAGAGGTTCTACCTTTCAACCTTTTGGATAGAACTTCTAACTTATCTAAGATCCTCTATTATCATCTAAAACTTCCTTATCTTCCACTGGCCTATGATTTTCCAGATATATTGTTCATCATCATTATGTTCGGTCATCACAATTTGTTTAATCAAATATGCAAAGTAGTACCCATCGCAAGTTTTTCTATCATGCTAACAATTACACCAGTTGCATGAACATCAAACATTCTTTTGGTGCTATATCTGGAAATGGTTCTTATTTTTTCACGACGTCAAACCTGGTCATGCCAATATCTCTATTGATTATAGTCTCTCTAGTCGACGGTGGATGAATAATATACATGTGTATTTGAATTACATTTTTGTGTCCGAATCTATTTTGACTCTAGTCAATACTCAACATAATGTGAAATAATGAGGATCGTTCGATCTTGATCAATGGTGGACTCAGAATAATATAAAATGGTTTTGATAAAATCTCTAGGTCCAAGTTTGTGTTAACTCTGGTCAACTGCCAACCAAACTCGAAATGATCGTGTACCGTATGATCCAATAAACGGTGGACACAAAAAATGTAAGGGTGGATTTGAATTAACTCTTTGGTTCCATGTTTGTGTTGACTCTGGTCAACTACCAACCAAACCCAAAATGATTATGGATCGTCCAATCTACTCTCAATCAATCCTCATCGTCCAATTTGACCACCATTATATTTCACAGCTACCTCGTCTATCTCCCTTTGCAGGCTTGCAAGGTGACTATCAATGAAGGGATAAGCATTGGCTCCATGGATCGACACTACACAACTGCCATCATCTGTAATAAAATTTCCGTCTAGACCTATAAAAATCAAGGTTGGGATACACTTAATTTAAAAGTGTTGATGTAGTTTAGACCGAATCCTATGGCAGAGTAAGCCATGGCATCCTTGCATGATATTTTTTAAAGCCTTCTTCCTCTTCATCACTGTAGACTAACACAATTTCGAATGCCTCTCCTTTCTTCATGAGCTCGTCGTAAATCTCGGTAATCTGTGCAGTGAACTCTTGAAAAAAAATTAATATTCTTGGACTAAATCAAGGCTTTCACTCTTTGTTTGAGATATATAAACATGAATATGAATGCACGTAATCAAGCTCACACATGAAATTAACAGAGTTATAGTCTTGGGGAGAATACAATGACTGCACAATAAGATTTTCACAATGCATGGTCTTGTCTCAATGACAATACCATATAGCCATTGATAATGATGACTATATTGACCCTTTTTGACATCAATGACAACACCATATCCAACAGACTATACACTTCTAACCTCAGTGAATAAATTTCCATTCAGTTTGAATTTAATGTTTGGTACCTTTGAAGCTTTTGAATCATCTAACCAATAATGTGACTTTTATGAAGTTGTAGACAAGTTTGAAACTCCCCCCTTACCCTTGTTTATATTGTATTCCCTAGAGACTTTCCATATCTCAAAGAACTTGTCCCTTGAGCTAAAGATTGATTTTAGATTTTTCTCCTCTCCATATTAAATATAGTATAATGACTCTTCCTTGATGTCTCCTCCATATTCCTTTATTCAAGTTTGAAAAATATATTATACAGCTTTCCTCCTTTGAAGATATATAAACAAAATAAGTTCATGCTTTAATAGAGCTCCTTTAAATATAAAATATTTCACTTCAAAACTTGTGCCAATCCAATATTTGTTGAATAAAACTCCATTTGGGCATTCAATCACAAAATTACTTTCCTTTCTTTTTATAATTTGAGGGAAAATTTCCAATTTTTTTATTCCACGTCAATTAAGGAGTTTGAACTTTAAAATTGCTAAAATAAAGTTGTGTTTCCTACTAAACCTTCATTTCTTTCTATGGCATTCCAATATGGGGTTGAGATCACCTCCTAAGATCCATGTAAAAATGGTGGAGATTTATTTTTGTTGAAAACATATCTCAACTTATGGGTTTAAGGGCCACAAGGTTAGGTCCATGGATTTTAGTGATAACAAAAGGGAATTTCTAGATATTTGAGTAAATGTGGAGGTTGATCCAAAATCTATGACGATGGCCTATTAATTTATTTCCAAGGCGATCATGTTAATTCAAATTGAAAAGCTCGATACTTTCTTGAGGTTGTTCTTATGGTAACCTTAAGCTAATCTCCATATTTGAGCCTTCACTTTTTTCCATATTGGCTAAGTTAGCTTAAGTTGTTATAATACATTTTAATGTTTTCAAGTGGCTTGATGTAATTTTGTACTTAGTTTCATAATGATGATCATTATAACATAATTTATGGGATACGTATGCATGTAACATGGCCTTAGTAGACTTTTGTAATATTGCACATGTGCACATGGAGATAGTTTTGGGAGTTATTTGGTGGTGGCTTGTCACTCAAGTAATGATTACCTACACTCATAGGTCATTCTTATCCATTACTTCTCATTATCTCTTCATGATATTATTGTTGGGTTGTTATATTCTTTGCAGTGAAAGTCGAGTCGAGGTAGATCAACTAATGGTCGAAGGTCGAGGTGGGTCGACAACAAGTCGAAGGTCAAGGAAGTCGACCAGGAAAAGTCGAAGTTGAAGATATCGAAGACAAGTCAATCGACAAGAGGTAGAAGTGAATGCATGAGACGACCGACTAGAGACCGAATGAAGGATCGATTGGTAGTCGATCGGTAACCCAACTTGGATTCGACTATAATAGAATCCTAGGATTTGTGAGATTTGTATCCAATGATATGCATCGATCTGTAACCATTTTGGGGCGCCAATATTTAGGGTTTTTCCTATTGTAAAGCCTATAAAAAGGCATGTTGTAAGGACGATAAAGGCTAATGAATCGTATAATGTTATAATGCACTTATGTAGGTTAATTCTTGTGTAGGTATAGGTTGTTGGTCATGCATATGTAAGTCGATTTGGCTACAAGGTTGTTCTTGCGTAGGCAAGAGGGAATGATGTTGATTGTGTCTTAGGTGTGGACAAATGTTAGACATGTAACCTTTTATTTTGATTGAATAAGACAACAAGAGAGAATAACGCTCAAAGGAATGTTGGTTTCTCCCGGTTAAGGGCTCCAGGGTAAAGTCTCTATGTACTGTCTGATTACTTGTTTCATTTACATTCTTGATTAAATTCTTCTTCTCTTTTGCTAGGATTAGTGTGGAAATTCCCTACATTTCCTGACATGTGGTATCGAAGCTTAGGTTTTCCCTAACGAGTGAGTTTTTAGAGCAGTTCTATACTTTGGCGAGTATATCAGATCTTGATTTTCCAATCTTGAATCTGAGAACTAAAACCTAGTTACAGTAAGAATCGTAAATCATAAATTGTGTTACAGATAGTGGTAAAGATTGGAAAGCAGCTCTAGAATAAAGATAGAAAAATTTAATGGCCATAATTTTGAGTTTTGGAAGATTAAAATAAAAGATATTCTTGTGGATCAAGAAAAATGGACAACGATATGTCCATGTACCCAACCGACAAGCATGGCGACAAAAGAATGGGAGAAACTCGAAAGAAGAGAAATAAGTACAATTCGATTTTGTCTTGCATATTCGGTGTTGTTGAATGTCTCGGGATAATATTCATCCAAGAAACTATGGGACAAGCTAGGAAGCTTATACTAGTCGAAGTCTCTAGTAAATAAGTTGTTTCTCAAAAAGAAACTGTATCTTCTGAGGATGAGTGATGTCAATTCGATGATTGATCATTTAAATGTGTTTAACACTGTGTTAAGCCAGTTATCATCTATGGATATTAAGATCACTGATGAGGAGAAGTGTATCAGCCTATTATGTTCTTTGCCAGACTCCTGGAATAGCTTAGTCATGGCTATTGGGAGTAATACAACCACATTAGCGCTAGAGGAAGTGGTTGCTTCTCTGTTGTTAGAAGAAATGATCCAGGTGGATATTGGTGGCCACCCACCTTTTCCAGCTGGCTCAAAACACCTTTCTGACAATTTTGGTAATTTACTATTTTTAGTAGTTTTTCGGGTCCTGAACTTCTGGAGCCGTTTTGAGGCCCTAAATGACATTTTTTTGGGTATGTGGTGTTGAAAAATCAACAAGAAATGTGTGTCTAATTTATTTTCCCCTTAAATAAATTGGACAATAAATATTAATATATTATCTCATAATTACTTGAAAATAGTTAATTGAAATGGAAAATCAGTTAGCTATAGGAAATTCGAGTTCAAAGGTTGACTGGTGGGACATGGAAGTCGAATTAGTTGTAACTAAGTGCCTTGAAGTTGTAACAGAGTTATAAGTGTAGTTATGTGAGTTGTGAAGTAGTTTAACTCAGTTAAGTCATTTAATCTTAGTTGTACTAGTTGTAACTGAACTTACACTAGTGAGAGTTCAGTGAATTAATTATTAATTAATTCACAATCATTGATCTCACATGCAACTAAAGATTTACCACTGTTAACTACATGCATGTCAGATCCAGTGGAGACCCAGTTGAGATAATAGGTTAAAGGGACAGTTTGGCTATCAGTTGTGATTTGAGTGAAGTGAACTCATGCAATCACACACACAGTGGATGTGCCCATGAGCAATGCACAACCTAGGCAAGATGAATTCGAATTCATTCCAGGGTTTTCAATTAGCAGGGATTGCGCAGAGGAGGCAGAGAATTGGCACATGTATTTGTTGATTTTTGTATGACAGTGTGAGACGATTGTATTGTACTAAGAGC
>SNQJ01S0094776.1:7056-31957 GCA_010110895.2 Picea sitchensis | reverse complement strand
GGCGCGCGGGTTTCGCACCCCACAGCCGCGCATATGCGCCCAATATACGAAGATGTTGCGCGTGCGCGCTCGTTTTTAGTGGGTATGCTGCGCTTTTTAATTTTTTAGCCATTTTTGTATAGTTTTGGCCCTTTTGTTGTGCTGTGGAATCAATCCTTGTGCCATGAATGCCTGTTTTTCTGTGCTGATGATGCGGAGTTCTTGTCGCCCTGTGCGGACGAAATTTCAACGATAACACCTAGTGTCACATTCACTTTTCTGAGTGTTTCAACCCCTTGATACCATGAAAGACATTTTCCATGACCCCTAAGTCATATTGGAGGAAGAAACCCATCATTTCAAGGCAAAAAACACACCCTTTTCTTGGAAAATCGACCATTCTTTGGGAATTTATGAAGGGTGGCGCCCCCCTGTCCATGATGGGGGAGTGCCACTTCATTGGATGACACCCCATTGCCATGTTAGGAGAGCCCCACTTTATAGGATGACACCCTGTGTTCCACTCTGAGGGAGCAACAGTATTGTTAGAGAGAATTTGGGGATCCTCCACCTTTTCTTAAGGGCCAACTCTCAATGGATGAGGTTTGTTGTGGTTAAATCCTACCATATGGGATCTATCCTAGGATATAATCCAAAATTTAGGAGTTGTATCCTCAACCATATCCTTCATTTTCTCATGGTGGTTGTGCCTCTCAAGCCTATATATTGAAGGTATTTCCAAGGTGAAGGGGGGAAGATTATGGGTATCAAACCTTTGATTCTGGAGGAAGCATCAACATTTTGATGTTAAGATTCATGCAATGAATAGATGAGGAGATCTTGGAGAAGTGACTGCATCGCCAGTCATGCTTTGTAAGTGCCTTCTTTGGCTTTCCAATTAATGATAACTTGGACTATTCCCTTCAAGTTCATGTGTTCTACATTTGCTTGTCTATTGTCATTTCAGTCTTTGTAGATAGAATTTATTTGTTTAATCATATAGAGTAGGAGGAATAGTTCCTTTTCTAGTCTTTGTAGGACTTCAGTTGCATTGAGGAGCTTGGAGATCAATCCCAAGGATTGGAGCAACGAGGATGAACATTGCAACAAGGTACACCACATCATTCTTATTCTCTCTTGTTTGATTGATTGAGTTAGATCTATAGGGACGTTAGAAACCATTTGTTTATTTCTATATTTGGATCAAAGATAAGGGTCTTGGTCCAAAGGGGAGCTTAACCTTTCTGCAGGGTAAGATTTCTCACAAAAGAAAATGGCGACTCCGCTGGGGAAGGACTTTGACTAGTTTTTCCTCTTTTTTGTCTTGAATCCTTTTCTTATGATTAGATCATGATTGTTTGATGCTTATTTTTTTATCTATTTCCCCTTCCATATTCCTCATTGAAGAGTTTACAGAGCCATTCACTGAGTCCCTACTGAGTTTGAGTTGTTAGAAGCCATTTTTTAATTTTTCAGAAACTAGCACTCCCTACAGTTCACACAAAGGCACCATTTACTTGATTGGTGTTCCCCTGCATTTTATATCAGGGTGCCACTTAGCTTACTGGAGCTTCCCTAATCCTCCTAGGGGGTGCCATAGCGCCTTGTATCTTTGATAAAAGGGGTGTCGATCTCCCTTTTTTGGTGTTTTTGCTTGGTTCTACTCAGTCTGCTTTTGTGGGGTTTTTAGCCCAGAGTCTCCTGAAATGTCCTTGACTTTGTTTGATTGAGAATTTGGCATTTATCACTCATTTTCATTTCCTTCTTTGAGTTTTCATTTTTCTCCTAGTTGTGATCCCCTTGGATTAACATGATCCCTTGGTTCATCCTTCCTTCCAGTTCCTGATCTTCGTCTCACAAAGCTTTCAGATTGCTTGATTGTTTAGGAGTTTTCATCAAGTAGGGTTTGCAAAGGTTGCATGGTTTTGAGTATTTTTGTCTTCATTTGAAACATCTCACTTTTCTGGATGATTAAGACTCTCTTGTTTGCCACAACACGGCCTTGAACACTGTTTCTTGCAGCTCATTGTTTGAAGGCTTTCATGAGTGTTTGTCTTCTTTCTCTTTTGCATCTTTGAGTCCTTGATTGAACAAGTTATCCCCTACTTTGTTTCTTTAAGTTCTCATCATTTTGAGTGCACTTTGTTTGATTTCCTTTTTGCCTCATATTTCTTTGTGTCAAACATAGATCTCTTTCATTCCATTTGAAATTTAACAAGAAAAAAAGTTTCCATATCTCCTTGCATACATTATCAAACAAAGAAATTTTTGCATTCATTAGGAAATTTGTTTTGGTATATGTTTGGAAAAAGAGCTAGTTTTGCATGTGAATTTCGGTTTTCAAAAACATTTGCTTGGTAGTTTGGAATCATCTTGATCCCATAAATTTTAAGTTGCATAGTTTTGAGCGTTTGCTTGTGCTACGAAGAATAGAACTATTCTCCTTCCCATACATAAAATTCATAAAAAAGATGAATTGCATCTCATCCTTTTGCATTGTATTGGAGTCGAGTCTCTCACACATCATCATTTTCATCTCCGTGAACCTATTGAGTAAAATCCATTAAATTAAACTATGCATTAATAAAATCAACTAGAACAGTTTTTGGTTTTAACACACTAACAATAGCAAAGGATTAGGGTCTTTGGACTAGGAAAAGTGAGTACATTGTCCAAGACTACTAAACATACTGTAGAGCACTAAAGAGTGAACAAATCCAATTTTGTATAAGCATAGTAGGGAATCCCCTCTCTCCCAGGGGCTAAACACGAGGTCACGTGCAGAAGAGCAACACAGATTACCCCTCCAAAGCTTGACCAATCGTAGCGGAAAGATCATATACTGAGGGTCCTTCCAGAAGTGTCACTGACTCATTTGGTCTCGGTACTTCGTGAACTCCGAATCCATTCAGGGTCCTCTAGAGTCTATTGGTCCACTTTTCCTCAGTCCTCTAGAAGAATTTCGAGTTTTGATATCATGCCCATACGTTCGGTCCCGACTATCAACTGTACCCACCCAGAGGCTGACTGCGAGTTGGTATTCTTAGTGGCCTTTCCTAAGTATCTACAAAGGTGACTATGGGGGGATTCCCACGATACCTAGGGTAGATGGTGTATCACACTCTCAGTACCCTTGGAGTGTAACACACCCGACCACTAAATGCTCTTTTAAGGGGTGGGGCATCATAATTTTTCTTTCCTTAACATCTCAAATCCTCTGTCCGAGGTCTGCATACTCTTCTACTCATCTGTAGAATTCTAATGACTGCTACCAGGCTCAAATCTTACCTTTGGTTTACAAGTTATGGTCTCCCGAAGTTCTTTGGGCGTTCATTGGTTGAGGGCCACGTGGCACCCATGTGGCTCCATCTCATTCATACCAGTTTAAGGTTCCTATATCCACGGTGGATGTCCATCCACCATCCAATCCAACAACGAGGTTTGACCTTCATTCGACACATAATATGTAGGGGGTTTTGATGTTCGTCACTTTAGTGTTGAACACCCCTTTTCGTTTATACGTGCAAATCCTCCAGAGTCCTGAAATCCTGAACTCCCGAGGTGTTGCCACATAGCTCCAGCCTTCGGCCCTTTTCACGAAACTACACCCCAGCTCTTCTAGAGTCCCAAAGTCCTGGACTTCACCATTCATATGGTCAGGCAGACACGTACCGAGGTCTGACATGCGGTGAGGGCTAGGGGTGACACATGTCACGTCCCAAAGGTCTATAGGGTATGTGATACGTACAAATCCAAGTGACACGTGGCATGTCAATCTTGGGTCCACGTCACCCTGGGTGATGTCATTGTGCCACGTCACTCTAGTCTGATCGTCTTTCATACCCTTTGATCTCGCGGCTAAGGTTGGTCCACGTACCCCTTGGATCAATGGTCTCTGCTACTTTGTAACTTCAACATTCAGAGGTTTCATGCTATAGAATTCTCCTTTCTCCCAAAGTAGTCAACGCAAAATTGACCATGGGGTAGATCCAACGATCAGGGAGGGATCCAACATGCCCTCAAATCAACGGTTCCCATCACTTCATTGTTTCGGCCTTCGGAGATTTTGTCGTGTAATCTCTAGTTTGTTCCTGGAGTAGGTCAGTGTTGGGCTTACCACAGCCTAGATCTGACGGTGAGTAAAAGTCTCGAAGCATCCTTAAATCGACGGCTCTCGTTACTTTGGGCTTCGGAGCTTATCGACACACCACACCTCAAATTCCTCAAAGTGCCTAGTCTCCGAACTAAAGGATCTAACGCCACGCGTCCCTTGTATATCGACAGTTGAGAGGGATCCTGAAGGATCCGAGGATCGACGGTCCTCATTACTTCATAAGTTTGGCCTTCGAGAGTTTTGGAGGTGCAACACCTTTGTTCTCCTGAAGCGGTCAGCGTCGGGCTAACCTCGACATAGATCTAACGGTCTGAGGGTGTCCACATAACCCCAAAGATATATGGCTCGTAACTTCCGCTCAAGGGTCCCTTGGGTCCCATTGTTGTGCCACTCTTAGAGGTACACCTGACAACACCATCACTCAGCACATGGGCCCCCACGTGATCTTGACTTAATACACGCGTCCCCATGATTGAATGGTCGAGAGGGAACTCAAAGAATCCTTAGATCCACGGTCCACATTGCTTCGCGACTTCGGCCTTCGGGGGTTTTAGTGTTACAAAACCTTTATTCTCCTGAAGTGGTCAACACTGGGTTGACTACATCGTAGATCTGATGGTTGGGATAGTTCCCGGGCATCCTCAGATATATGACCCGGATTAACTTCTAGACTTCGGAGGATCCGTCTCCCTTACGACGAATACCAAAGTTTTTCTAACTCACGAAGACTGAAGGAGTCGATGAGTTAACATCTATGCTCCTTCTCCAAATCCAACGGTCGTGACAGAGCTTGGGTCCTCCCGAAATAATATCATTCACTCTTCTTCCAAATGAAAGAATCTTCCCTTTCAATACTTGAATCTCGCTATCCTTCCTGAGCTTCGTTAGCTTTGAAATATTTAGGCACTTTGTGCTATTTCTCATGAACTTAACACTTAGAAGCATATTTTGTGCACCCCTTTCGCTCATTCATCAAATCTAGAACTTAAGAGGTTCTAGGTCTTTGCCCGCCTCGCAGAGACTCGGTGCATACATACACTACCTCTCCTAAGCTTAATAGACTCCTTCCTCCAGGAGACTCAGAACGACTGTGAGTGTCAACATGCACACGTGAAACTGTGCCCAAGGTCGACGAACTCATAGTTCATTTATTTTAACTTGAGCCACCACAGGGCTCGAGCATTTACGTGTACAAGCCACATAATTCCTTACTTGCTTAAATACACAATCAAGCAGAATTAAAGGGATATAGTATAACCACTAAGGAAACATGCACATCCAAGAAACATTCATAGGATATCCAACTTTAATTTACAGTTACAATTCAATTACACAGGATATGAGAATACTTATCTATTACAGGTTGCAACCAACTAATTGACTATGGGTGTTCGCCTTTCCACCTGACCATAGGCTCAGAGGCATTCATTCTTAGTGCTCTGGCCACCCCTGTGCCAAGCCATGATATCACTTGGGAATTTATGCCAATTCTCAAAGATCCCTTCTCTTTCACAGCTTCTGCAAGGTTTATCAGATGCTTCCTCAACATCAAGCTCGCAGCCTTCTACTCATTCTATGCAAACTCTCAGAGATTTTCTTCTTTGTCATGGCCTCAATGAGGTTTATCAAATTCTCCCTTAGCATCAAGCTCGTGGCCTTCATCTCATTCTCAACTGGAGAGCTCCCTCTCCCCTATGTCTCTTCCTGTGTGTCTTCTTTTGTATGTCTTCTCCCCCCTTTAGGAAGGTTCTCCACCTATCTCGTTCCTTCTGTCAAAAGGAAACTCGGGTCATTCTGGGTCTGCAGGACCTTGTGGTACTTCTAGCTGACATTCTTCAGCTAGACCATGCTTCCATTCATGGGGTGGTTGATGGTTGAACCATCAATCTTTTCTTCATTAACCGATTCCTCCTTGGGAACCGGGGGAGGTTTATTATCCTCAACAAGGGAAATTTGGGGTCATTCAATATAATGAACCCTCTCTTATAGTTTTCACATTCTTTCCTCTAGTGATATCATGGCCAATAATTTCAAGGCTTCACCCCCACAGTCAATTGTTTGCAATTCAAACAATAATACATTTACATTGTTCCCATGCCATAACATGGTGATTATGATTAATTACAAATTGGGGGAAACATGTGTGTTACATGGAGGGTGACCCCACAAAAGAAAGGGTTGTTTGCACCGAGAAGGGTTGTTACATGGAGGTCGGGGTAACTGCTTCTCATTTCTTCGTTGGCGGCTTGATATCCCATCTTTGGAAGATCCCTGGGCCTATTGTTGCTTGGTTGATTGCTTTTAGTTTACATAGGAGTGTGTTTCTTTGACTTTCGTAGTTGGCCTTAGGATCGAAGATTTCATAGTATACAAGGTATGGATCTTGACATTCAGGAACCTCAACATAATGTTTCTTACAAAGCAATGATCGTAGATAAACCATCTGAAACTGGGAGCATGCCTCCTGGAAATGGCCCACACATTGAAGAACCTACCACAACCTTTGTAGAAAGTATTGCATCTTACACAAATCCTCTTTTTACTGATCCACTTGGCCTACCACTCATTAATCCACCATCTACGAGATATTTTCATGCCTATTCTTCTTATAAATTATCGTCTGATTCCACCACTACACAATATTTTGGTGTGAACCCGTCATATTTTGGTTTTCTTGAAGGATTTGGGAACTTATCTTTTTCCACAACTCCTATAGTTGATACTGTCGGTGCTTCTTATTTACCGAAAACATCGGTGACCTGGGTAACTCTGACTCAACCACTTGCGCATACATCTCCTTTCACACATGGGTCAGGTAACATTCCTGCTTCACTATTTCCACACATGCACATGCCAAGTGCTTTACTTGTTCGTCCCATGAGTCAGATGGCCAATAGTCAAGTTGTTCACACAACCACGGTTACACAAGCTACTCAACATCCATCTCATACATCGCAGATTAGTACACCCTACATTGGAGGTCAATCTTGAATGGGAGGCCAACCTTCAACTGGGGGGAAACCTTCAGTTATAGGTCAAATTTTTACTAGGGGGAAAGCTACGTGGTTGCAACATCAACAATACTGGGGGAAAGCCACTCTTGCAAGTCATTCAATCCCTACTACCACTGGCATGTATCCTGGACAACCATTTCCAAGAGTTTCTAACCCTTTGTGGGGTCAACCCAATCCAACGGGCATTCCTCTGCAAGGAACTTTACTCTATCGATCTGTAAACCCCACGATTCCAATGCAATAATCCCTTCAATCACCATACATGGGGGGACCATCAGGTCAATCGAAGTATGTAGGAGGTCCATTTGTTTAGTCACAATACATGGGTGGACAACTAGGACAACCACCTTACATGGGTGGACAACCCGGGAAACCACCATTTATGGGAGGAAATTCTAGCTTTGCCATCTCGCCGAAACCTAGATATGGTCCTGCTAGTGTTCCCATGTCATATGGTTACCGCTAGTATCCATAGGCTAAATTAAAACTTACATTCTTGGCTATGTTAGATCTACTAGATCTGTCGCGTTTGACAAACGATGCCATTCAACATGCCCCATTTTGGCCCGCCATCCTTGCCAAATTACCGTCCAACATCCTGAAATTCGACGGAAAACCCAGGGAAGATCCTAACAATCATGTTATGACTTTCCATTTAAGGTGTTCTTCCAATTCTTTTATGGACAATTCTATCCATCCTAGGCTTTTTCAAAGAATACTTATAGGTGCAACAACAAAATGGTATATTGAGCTGCCGCGTAACTCCTTTGTCGACTTTAATTCTCTTGCCATGGCCTTTCTGATGCATTTTAAGTTGCCTATACGGTATGAGACCGGTACAGAGCTTTTGACCTCACTACAACAATCCTCTTCCACCCACATATCCAATCATATTCATGAGTGGAGACAACAAAGAAGGATGATTAAAGCTCCAATTTCGTACCAACTCCTCGCGAATTGGTTTACAAAATCACTCTTTCCTCCCATTGCTTGAGATGTTTCTATGGGAAACGTTGTTACTAAGGAGAAGGCTATCAGTTGTGCGCGGTATTTGGACTTGTTGTATTACCAATCTGACACACTTTACGATATAATCCCTAACACTCCTCATCCGTCGAATGATCTGTCAAGACCTGCTCCGGAACCAAGTTATGTTTCAAACACCACAACTGCTTCTGCTTATGCTCAAACCTCTGAGGTGAATGAATTCCAACCCACTTCATCTCAAAAACCAGGAGGTAAGAAGAAAAACAAGGATAAATCCAAGAAATATTCTAACCAACATGATACTACAGAGACTGTTGATACTCAACCAAATAGGAAGGCTAAGTTTCCTTGCATGATCTATGAGGAAGACCACTACACAAAATATTGCCCTCGTTATGAGGCAGTCGCTAAATTTTGGAAGGGTACCTCCCAACCGATTTAGCAACAACATCTGGTTGCAAAAAATCCTGTAGCTCTACAAGGGGGCAACGCAGGTCATTCCCACCATGGGGATGCTTCCTCAAGCACCTCTGAGGTGTGCATGTTTAAGGAGGTTAATGTAGCGACTCAAGAAAATACTTATGACACTCCTCCAGGTGATCAAAGTAAAGGAAAGGTTATCGATCATCCCTCCACATCCACTCCTCCTCCATATTCCACTCCTCTTCAGATTGAGAAGCCAATCTCTGACGCAGTTTTGCGCCTGCCCAAGAGCATAATTCAAAAAGTGACATTTAATCCATATACCCGTGCTACCCAAAACTACAACATTGTTGAAGATTTGGTTCAAGCGCCTTGTGCTATGTTAGCCCTCGAAGTTCTACAACACTGTCCAAGTCAACGTAGAACCCTGTTGTCAACCATTGGAGCTATGGATCCAGAGGAGTTGAACCTGATTACGTTTAATCTGGATTACTTTAAGGAGAGACTCTCCCACCACTTAACATTCCAAATTCAAATTTTGGTTGGTGGAAAAAACATCCTTCTCATTGTTTTATATGAGGGAGCCTCCACATGTGTCATGTCTTTGTCTTGTTGGAAAGCCCTAGGTTCTCCTAAACTTAGCCAGTCTCTTACCACCTTGAAAGCGTTTGATGGACGTGGTTTCCAACCTCATAGACTCTTGCAATATTTCACTGTGACATTGAAGGGTAAGACTGTTTCGGTCAATATCGAAGTGTTGATGCACCCTTGGCATACAATTTGTTACTTGGTCGTAGTTGGTTCTATGTGATGACTATCATCGCATCTTCGATGCTTCGTATTTTAGGATTTCCCCATCAAGGAAATATTATCATTGTTGATCAACTTGACTATACAACTCCATATCTCCACAATGTTGTCATGAATAATGTCCCTTTTCTAGGACAAAATAGTTTTGAGATTGTAGGAGTAGGTCTCCTTAAGGATTCCTCGCTCATGGGGGTTTTCCTTTACCTGCTCCTCCCACCCCGTAGGTTGCCACGTTAAATATGATTTTGATTGAGGTGCGACAAGCCTTAGAACTATCTGATCCTTTGGTAGTACCTGGTCTCGATGAGCATAGTTATTTTCCTATGCCAAGCTCATTAAAAAATGAAACAGACACTTACGAGAATAATTCATTGTCTCTGTCAAGCTCGTTGAAAAATGAAACATACCCCCGTCCATATAAATCGAATCTCACTCTGGATCGAATACTTGAACCTTCTTTTCCTCTGCCTAGTCAAAATGTTCCTATGAGTAACCAGACACCTAAACAAGGAGAGAAGAAGAGTCACCGGAGGAAACAACGCTTGGGGGGAAGGTCTCCAGCCACTGAACATCATGTTGGAGTGACGCCACTAGCTTCGGCTAGGGGAAAAACACCTCTAGAGAGACACACTGCTAGGAGTGATCCTCACTTGGGAGTCATTCCCATTGTAATATAGTAGTATTTTATAGGAACGAGCTTATTCTTTGTTCTTTCTCGTTCTCGTTAATACATGAAAATAGGTTACCGAGTATACTTTTATCTTTTTTTCGGACTCGTAAAAGCTATACGAAAAAATTAAGTATTTGGAGTTTCTTTTAAGCTCTTTTCAGACTCCCTAAACATGAAAATGTTGTCAAGTGAGCTTGCTTCCTTTCACACTCGTTAAAAGGTTTGAAAGGGCATCTTTTGAGTGGTATTTTATCTCTTTTTCAGCCTCGTGAGACTAATTATGAAAAAGGAATACTCTAGTCAAACATGACTAGAATATTTCTCCCTTGTATTGTTTTACACTTTTTTCTAGCTAAGGAGACTAAATTTACGAAAAAATCATCTATGGAGTCATCTTTAAGTTCTTTTTAGACTCTCTAAACGTAAAATTAGGCATTGAAGGACCTATGTGAGTTTGATCTCTAGGACCCATCTGGGACTGAACCTCTCCTTCCTTAGGTTCGTTAAACATATGTCGAGGGACTCATCCGAAGGATGAGCTATACCGAGCATCTGTTATACTCCTCAAGCTTGCTAAAAAGGAAATAAGTACTCACCAATCATGATGGGGGGGAAATTAAAGGAAGTGGGTCAAGTTTTTTGGAATTCTTTATGCCAGCTATTGTCGCCCTTGAACATGGCACATGTTTGTGTTTTGTCTTATAGTTGGGTAATCCGCTTGTCTCTGAGTCATACCAATTCCATGTGTCATTACACTTTTTGTTCTAGTCGAAGAGTGCTCTTATTGCTGTCACTTTATGTTCTTGGTACTCGTCAAGTCAATGCTGCCAAGTCACTTGTCATGCTTCATAATGTTCAAAGGAAGTTTCACTTCAAACCATCGATTTGTATTATTACCAGTTTTTGTTTCCTGTGTCAATCCATACTCATTCGATCCACCATCTCACATCACTTTCCCGTGTCAGTTTCGTGTCGATGATGGGGGATACATCATGGCCCTCCTTCGACGAGTATGTTCCTGTCGAATTCAACACATTATCCGAGAATTAGACTTAAAACTAGTTAGTACCTTAGGACCTGCATGCCTCAATGGTAGGCCTCCTCACTTTTGATAATAGGTTTACATCATTGACCTCTGATCGGACGATTCCACGAATGTTCGACCTCAACTCATTTATTCACATTTGTTGAGATGTAATAGGGTACCTTGGGAGTCATTGTCATCATTGGTGATTTCCCTCACACTTATTAACGATTTACCTCAATGATCGATAATCAAGTGGTTTCTACCATGTTCGACATCAAATCATTTATTCACATGGCTAGATTTGTACCACATCGGGATCAAGACGAAGACCTTGGGTTGGGTGCTCACTCTATTACGTGATTTTCCCCGGATGCGATGGAGATCATTTGAGCATGTAAAAGATTTCAATACAATTGTCATGTTGGAAATCTTACTAATATATATACTGTCACATAGATCCACATTGTATTGATCCATGGCTATGTTTTGTCATCTCGTAGCTCCACTGTGTATTTTTCATGGCCGCGATCAATTCATGTCATGGAGGTATGGATCCACATTGTATCCCTAGTGGCCATATCCTTAGTCAATATTCTCATGGATTCGTAGTGTATTGGTCAGTGACCATGCTTTGAGTCATCTTGTATTCCGAGCATAGGTATGCCTGCCTCGGAAATGGAAGTGTCACAAAGTGATGTATGCACCTTGTTAAGTGTTACATGCATTGTCACAAGTGTCATATGCACCTTGCCTAGTGTTGCATTCAATTTGTTGAGTGCCATAACCCCTTGACACCATGAAAGACATTTTCCATGACCCCTAAGTCATATTGGAGGAAGATACCCATCATTTCAAGGCCAAAAACACACCTTTTCTTGGAAAATCAACCATTTTTGGGGCATTTATGAAGGGTGGCGCCCCCCTGGCCATGCTGGGGGAGTGCCACTTCATGGGGTGGTGCCCCCTTGCCATGTTAGGAGAGCGCCACTTTATAGGATGGTGCCCTATGTTCAACTATGGGGGAGCGCCAATCTTGCTAGAGAGAAATTAGGGATCCTCCACCTTTTCTTAAGGACCAACCCTCGATGGATGAGGTTTTTTGTGGTCGAATCCTACCATATGGGCTCCATCCTAGGATCTAATCCCAACTTAAGGAGCCATATCCTCAACAATATCCTCCATTTTCTCATGGTGGTTGTCCCTCTCAAGCCTATATATTGAAGGTATTTCCAAGGTGAAGGGGGGAATATTATCGGTATTAAACCTTTGATTTTGGAGGAAGCATCAACATTTTGATGTAAAGATTCATGCAAGGGCTAGAAAAGGAGAGCTTGGAGAAGTGATTGCATTGTCAAACATGCTTTGAAAGTGCCTTCTTTGGCTTTCCAATTAATGATAACTTGACCTATTCCTTTCAAGTTCATTTGTTCTACATTTAATTGTCTATTGTCATTTCAATCTTCGTAGATAGACTTGATTTGTTTAATCATATAGAGTAGGAGGAAGAGTTCCTTTGCTAGTCTTTGCAGGACTTCAGTTGCGTTGAGGAGCTTGGAGATCAAGCCCAAGGATTGAGCAGCGAGGACGAACATTGCAACAAGGTACACCACATCATTCTTCTTCTCTCCTGCTTGATTGATTAAGTTAGATCTATAGGGATGTTAGAAAACATTTGTTTACTTTTGTCTTTGGACCAAAGATAGGGGTCTTGGTTCAAAGGGGAGCTTAGCCTATCCGCATGGTAAGATTTCTCACAACAGTTGTAGATGATTTTATGGTTGCATTATGTTCTTTTAGAACGCCTTAGATGCATTTAGTTATGGGTAAAGCTACAAGAATTAATTAGCAAAAGAGATTTTTGAATTTATGTGTTTTTTCGCAAGTAATGTTTCTTGGTTAAGCTAGGGGATGTTACATTGTTCTACTCAACAACTTATCCTTGACAACAACAAAAGTTTAACGCTATCTTTGCCACTTATCCAAGATGTTTGAAGTTGTCATTAAGGGGGAATATAATGTAATGCCATCTTCTTCCAAATGTGTTTATTACATCCCTGATGTAATGATTGTCTAGTAGCCACATTTACCATTTTATAGCCTATAACTATGATGTATGTGAGAACATCATTCCAAGGAATTTGTACACATAATCAAGTATTAGTAGACTTGTGAAATATCAAATATCTCACATTATTGGCCTATTATTCTTATGTAACACAACTTCTTCATCAACTCAGGTGTTTATTCCTCTAGTCAACATTATAGAGGAATGTTAGAATGTGTTTCAATGTTGTGTAGCGACAATGATGATAATTATAACATCATTTGTTGGATATTTATACATGTAACATGGCCTCACTAGACTTTTGTAATATTGCACATGTGCACACAGAGATAGTTTTGGGAGTTATTTGGTGGTGACCTATCTCCCAGGTAATAATGACCTACACTCATAGGTCATTCTTATCCACTACTTCTCCCTTACCTCTTGGTGATCTTATCATCAACTTTTATGGATTGGTTAATCACCACCCTTGATTGTGTCTTATGATCGATGGTCCAAGTTTTTCCTGGTTACTATAAATTGAGGCAATTGGTCTTGAATCCAAAAAGGGTGGAGGGTGGCTTATGGTATCGATCAATAGTTTATACCCTATGGGTCCTTAGGTTAGATCATCCATATGCTTGAGAGTTTTATGGATCCCATTTGAACTTCATACATGTGTGTGTTTTAGAAATTGTAATTGTGAGAGTTATATCAAGTATAGAAGGCCTTGCTTCTGTGGATGTTTCCCCACCCTAGGGTTTTACCACATAAATTCCTTGCCTCCTCTCTCTTGTTTGTTAGATCTACTTTTATTTGTTTGATGTTTTCCATAGGAGTTTAGATATGATAGATCTTGGTTATATGTTTCTACATATGTTCCCGATCTTTCATAAGTTTCTTCTTATAGCTTCATTGCATTAGGTTCTCTTCTACCCAAGATTGCCCTTCATCCAACTTTCTTGCATTAATTATAATAATTATATGACTAGAAAAGTCTAGAGTTTGGGATTCATTAGCAAGGGCTTTCAAAGGGGTAGTGGAGTCTTTTTCTTGGGAAGGACTTTCAAAAGGGTAGTGGAGTCTTTTTCTTGGGAAGGGCTTTCAAAGGGGTAGTGAAATTTTGGGATGTTCAACATTGAATGTTGAGATGAAGATTGAAGGGATTATCAAAAGGGGGAAATTTTACAGGTTTGACTTCTTGTTCTTTCTCTTAGGTAGAAAGGGAGAGTTTCCTTTGTTAAATAACCAAGAGAAATTTGTTAAGGAGGAGGTTAGGATCTATGAAAGGAATGCCTTTATTTGAGATATCTTAGATAAAAAACAACAAAATCAAAGGGGAGGGAGGCATTACCTAGATTCATGAAGCCCTCTAGATCAAGAATAGCCATTTGGTTCCCAATGACCCTTTCAGGTTTCGTTTAGCATTTCATTGATATTTTTACATTGAATTCCTAAAAAAATGTTTTTTTCTACAACTTATCACTTCCTCGACTTTAATGGGCATTTCCTTTGAAATGTTTAATATACTTTGAAGATACTTAATACTTGAAAGGAGTATTCTAAGATAATTTACCATGGTCATTTTGTTTGTCAACATTTCAAACCCAAATCAAGGTTCATCATCAGTACAAACAAAATGACCACTACAAAATATCTAAAAAAAAAAAATGCCCTGTGTAATAAAAACCACCGCATAAATCTTAGAATTGAGGTAGTATTCTTATAGTCTTGGTTTTGTGAATGAACCCTTACCTTTTGTTATCATAATAAGTTCTTTTAGGATGAATTTGCTCAGTGTTAGTCTTAGTTTGAGAACTAAATGAAAAACACTCGAAGAATAGTGTAAAAACACTATAAAATACAATAACTATAATGATGTAATGATGGTAGTTATTTTTAAGAAAATATATTAAGTACACTAATTTGAAAAAGGTTGATAAAAAAACAAAATTTACATTTTAATATAATTTTCCATTAAAAAATTTAACTTAACGATTCAAACTAATCCATATATATATATATATATATATATATATATATAACCATTTTTTGTTGTTTAAATTGCATTTTTAAATGCATAAATAGATTTAGCCGTTGAAAAATCCTAGAAATAATTAACCATTCAAATATACATTCAAATATACAGATCCAACAATCTCTCACCTAATTTTGAGAAATATGACCCAAATAATTAAAAAAAACAAAAAAAAACAACTACCAATATTAATATTTTTTTCATAAATAATAAAGTAATATTATTTAGAAGCTCATTTGTTTAGTCTCTTACTAAAATAACCTTAGTATTTTTTCATAAATAATAAAGTAACAATTATTTAGAAACTCATTTGCTTGACACTATCTAGGTCATAGCCGACCGTATATAAAATACAAACCAACATTTATGAGAATTGGGGCCGATCGTATATAAAATACAGACCGACATTTATGAGAATTGGACTTTATAGGTCCCTATACTGTTATCCAGGGTCTCTATCTCCAATTATTTTGCGGAGTCGATAGAGGATTCGATCAGGAGACATGGCGCTCAAGTTTCTGAACAAGAAAGGGTGGCACACAGGGAGCCTTCGCAACATCGAAAATGTATGGAAAGCCGAACAGAAACACGAATCCGAGCAGAAGAAATTGGAAGAATTAAGAAAACAGATTCAGGACGAACGCGAACAGAGCGAGTTCCGTCAATTGCAAGAACAGGCTGGTCTCGTCCCGTAAGTGTTTTGTCAATTTACCCGAACCTTTTTTTGCTATTTTTTCAGATTTCAGATTTTTTATTAATTGGGTTTAATTTGTTTAAATTATGCATTTTCCAATAGTTCTGCCTGTTATTTTTATACATCTGGCTAGGTATCTAGGCTTCTCAGGGTTTTAATTTTCCTCGGCTTTTCAATGGCAGTAAACAGGAGCGTTTGGAGTTTCTATATGATTCTGGACTGGCCGTGGGTAGAAGTAATTCTGACAACTTCCCGTTGGGTAAGCCGGTGGAGCAGCAGAATAATGAGACGGAGAATGAACTGAGTAAGGTAATTTTTGTTTCCTGTTTTTTTTTGTGTTTTATAAAGGATGATTAGGGTTTTTTCCTTGCTAGAATTGGCATCCTTGACATCCCAGCCTATGCCGTGATTAGGTACTCAGCATTTTTGCAGAGAGTAATCTGCAACACAGTACACCTGCCATCTCATTCCAAGCTGTGTGAAGAAGAAATTGTCTGGTTACTGCCTCCAGCCAGCTATTGCCATGAGCCCTGCCCCTCAAAAACAAAGCTAGGCTATGCACCAGAGGTGCTCAGGCTTGCCCTTTGGCCTCACTGCACCTAACTCGTTTTTCCTGGCTGCTAGCATGCCTTTCTACATGCTGGTGAAACCCTACTAGAGTTTGGGGCAGGAGTTGTGTGGGTGAGAGGGAGACAGATGTCTCTCCTCTCCACTCGTCTTCTTGCAACCTGCCCATATGAGGGAAAATTCTTGTGGATAATGTTTATTTTTTATTTTACATTTTTTTATCCGATGAAAATGAAATTTACCTTGTTTTCTATAAAACAAATTTAGTTTCTCTGAAACAATTGCTACAGATATTTTCAATAAAATGTATGAAACATGCAATCACTTCCCTCTAATTGGTACCTGTCATGAAACTAGACCATTTGGTTTTGGAGCTTCTTTTTGCTTGGGATTTTCAATGCCAAGCCTCTTGTGCATCTTTGCCAAATATTATCAGAAGATTGGACTTTCAGAAAAAATGCTGATTTTATTAGTGATTTATAATTTTATACCATTTTTTTAAAGTCAATGAAATTTGCCAAGATTTCTATGTCTCCAAAAACTTATTCCTAGCTCAGACATGAGATACAGCATATGACAACTATTTTGCTGTATACCCACTATTTTTAGACAGTTGCCATGGCCACTGTTTTTTTCTCGAAAATTTTCCATTAGATAATTTGGTTCTAACAGTTTTCTTGGTTACCAATGGGGTCATAAAATCTTTCATATTTATCATTTCCAGGACTTGTTGAGAATTTGGTGTGGCCTTTGTGTCTCTCACACAACTAATGAACTGAATGCTCAGCCAACGTGTATCACGGGAAGTTGATAATATGTCTTTCGATATGAAATTTGATATTTAAGTAATTCCCAACTTGTGTGCCAGAAAGAGTGATAAAATTGAGAAGTAGCTCTGGTCTAATAGTTTAGGTAACTTGGGCCTTTGAAGAATCCTGTATTGAAAAAAGTTTACAAATCTCCAAGAAATCACTGTATTGGCCATATGATTCTTGATATTGATGTAAGGTGATTCAGGCTTTGGCATATTTTGATATTTTCTTTTTATTAAAGAGCAGCTTGCGGCAGTGCCAGGAGCGCTTTTTGTGGCCGAAAAGCCTCCATCTGCAAATGATGTATGGAGGAAGCTGCATACTGATCCCTTGTTAATGATCCGTCAGAGGGAGCAAGAAGCTCTTGCCCAAATCAAGAACAATCCAGTCAAAATGGAAATAATAAAAAAATCGGTATGTTTTATATACTGCATTTGTAAATCACCAGTTATGGATATCATTTCAGATATGTTCATGCAAAGGACTTTATTATGGCAACTATTTTCCATAGATATATATATTATAGTGTATACCATTCCATTTATATTACATATCATCTGGATTGCATTTATACTAGAAATAAGTTTGATCTTATTGCTTTATGTATGTTGTATTACTATATGATGACATGAGTGGATTGAAACAGGTGGAACGGCAGAAAGTCAATAAAGAGGATAAGAGAAAGAGGAAAGCAGAGAAAAAGAAACACGACAAGGAGAAGCGGAAGAGAGAGCAAGCTAGCAGTGACTCAGACTCTGATATTGACACTGATAACAAAGGGAAAAAGAAGCATCACAAGGAAAAGAAACCAAGAAAGTCAACTAGCAGTGACTTTGAAAATAGTCCGGAGAGAGAGCACTTAAAAGACAGTGAGAAACAACCTGCAAGGAGGTATGGTGGCATTCCTATAGATTCTAGAATGCATAGATCATCTTGTCATGATAGGCAAAGGCAAAGATCACGATCACCCTCAAAGTATAGGGAAAGGCACATAGCGCCTTTACATAACGGGCAAACATATAAATCACAATCGCCTTCAGATTATGGCAGAATGCATAGATCAATTTCACCTTTGGGTCGTGGAAGGCAGAGATCGCCCTCCCCTGTTAGGCAAAGGCAGAGATCGCCCTCCCCTGTTAGGAAAAGGCAGAGGTCACCTTCCCCTGATAGGCGAAGGCGTAGATCACCTTCCCCTGATAGGCAAAGGCAGAGGTCACCATCCCAAACATATAAATCACAATCGCATTCAGATTATGGCAGAATGCATAGATCAATTTCACCTTTGGGTCGTGGAAGGCAGAGATTCCCCTCCCCTGTTAGGCAAAGGCAGAGATCCCCCTCCCCTGTTAGGAAAAGGCAGAGGTCACCTTCCCCTGATAGGCGAAGGCATAGATCACCTTCCCCTGATAGGCAAAGGCAGAGGTCACCTTCCCCTGATAGGCGAAGGCATAGATCAACTTCTCCCGATAGGCGAAGGCAGAGGTCACCTTCCCCCGATAGGCGAAGGCGTAGATCACCTTCCCCTGATAGGCGAAGGCCTAGATCACCTTCAAATTATGATGAAAGACACAGAACAAAATGTGGTTCAGGCTATGCACCTTCAATGAGTAGGTCTGTTGATGTTTGTTTGAAGGATGGCAAGAAGAATGAAGCTCATGAAGCATCAAATAAATCAAATGGTAGGGATACAAATTCTAGACTAAATGTGGAAAATGCATTTGTTGACCCAAATATAAGTTCCAAGCCTGTACAACGCACTAAGTACCAGGCAGGCAAGCTCTCAGAAGAAGAAAAGGCAGATAGGCTACGAGAGATGCAAATTGATGCTGAAATACATGAGGAACAAAGGTGGCAGAGGTTGAAAAAGGCATCTGATGCTGATGCAAGAGAGGCTAAAGAAGCAACTAAAGGTACTGGGAAGAGTTTCTTGGATTCTACCAACAGAAGTGTATATGGTGCTGAAAAGGGAGGAAGCTCGACTATCGAGGAAAGTATTAGGAGACGCACACACTATCTCCAAGGGTCTGCTGTTGCTGGAGAAGGCAACGCTTTTAGAAGATGAAAAGCAAGTTCTAGTCGAAGTCCAAATTCAAACAATCAAATCTTTGTCTAATCGACTTTTATTGTCTGTGTTATTGTTTACTAAATTAGGGAGTTGTATTATTAATTCCATTAAGTCATTGGACAGAAACAATGTTTATATATATAGATGACATGGGGTTTCAGATTTCTTACTCCGTTTCCTAAAATTTTAAGAAATGATGTCTTCAGAGCTTTTAGATGTTCCATTTTAACTAAGTCAGATTTTGGCTTATAGGATATTCTTCTTATGATTATGAGATTTTAGAACAAGAATTTGTTATGATAATCAAAATTCAGGACATCAAATTTTCAGCATTCAATGTCAGAATCCAAGTTCACCCTATTCCTACATGCCATGGTTCTTCAAGCTTCCATTTCAGAAAAATGGACTTTATGGCATTTTTATCTCTTTAACATGTAGATTATTTTTGCCGGATATTCTTTTATATATTTACCAAAATATTTGACTAGAAATTTGCAAAGAATATAATGTTAAACAGATCTTTTTCTTTTGGGAATAACTATGGTCATATTATTTCTGTTTTCATTGTTTGTCCTTATTTTCAATGCCCACCATTGCATGAAAAAAGTGGTGATATGCTGTTGTAGCTTTTGCTGCTATTGTAAGTCCAACAAAAAGATTTTGAATAGACATGGATTTTGAGTGGGCCTAATGGTTAAGAACATTTGTTTCCTCCTTGGAGATCACAGGTTCAAATCCAGAGGGGTAGGGTATGTACCTCCATAGACTTTAGCAGTCAAATCTCTGCGCGGAGGGGGTCTCTTGTCCCACAAACAAGGGGGTCCCATACACCGATTTAATGTCTGGCTTAGCCGTGACCTTAAAAAAAGATTATTATTATTATTATTTGAACCAATTGTGTTTGCAACATAGTTACCCGATATAGCTGTATCTGGGCCTGGGGTGCACAAATATGGCCTACACATGGATAGGCTATATTTTCTATTCTTTATGGATATGATACAGTTCAGAAAAAAAGTTTATGGATATGATACAGTTCAGAAAAAAAGAGAAAAAAAAGATTAAAAACATTTAAGAAACCCTATGTTGGCTTTCATTTGGTATCGGTATTAACAACTATGATTTCTGAGATGCAAGTTGGTCTGTTCAACTTTGTTTTAATTCCATCAGCTTGGCTATGCAATTTTCTTACACAACTGTGGCACAGTTGGGTTCTGTACAGGCTGGCCTGTCTCCGAAATTTCCCATCACAGCCGCGGCCCAGCTGAGCTCTGAGCAGGTCGGCTCTCTTGGTCAAGCATACTCTTGCCGTTTGACCTTTGACTGCATCTCAGGGAATAAATGTAATTCCTGCTTCTCTTGTTCTTCGGCCTCGGCCCTGTTTTGGCGTGTCTGGAGCAGAGATTGTTCAGTTCAGTGTTACACGGGGAAACATACCCACACCTCGGGTACATGTCCTGGATGGGGATGGCGTGGTGGAGATGTGGGGTAATCCCGAATATGGCTAGGTCATGCCTGTTTTGGCAGGGTATGCTGGTGATGCAGGGGGTATGGCCCTGCCCCTGTTCTTTGTGTCCCGGATGCTTGGATGTACCCTGTTGGATGAGGGACGTCCATGTCTCCCCTGCCTGTGAGTCCGCATCATGCCAAAAAAACAAAAACCCCTACTGGGTCCCAGCCATTTGTAGCAGGCTCTCAGCTGCCCTCTCTTCCTTGTATTAAAACCTATGCAAACCCTAAATTAACTCATTTTCACCATTATTCTGTGTTTGCTGGTGTTTGGCGTTCCTTTGTGTTGGGCATTGCTTTGGATCTAAAAACTCATATTTGTTGTAGTTGATTTTCTGTGTGTTTCCCTTGGATTTGACATTTGCTCTGCTGGAGAGTCATTCTTGTTCATTGGAGAGGCATTCCTATGGTGTTCGAGAGGATTATTTTGCTCATTTTACACAAGAGAGTTTCGTTTTGATTGAGTATACAATGTTATCATTTACTTCGCTTCTGACACTTCACACGAGACATTGAGAAATGCATGATTCATTAGATATTAAAATGTGCAAATGGTCCATATGAGCATTGAATCGTGTTGTTGTGATGTTATTGTTTTCATGGTTTTCTTTGTGATGTTATATCTTTTTATATATTTTGGCCAGGGTCCTCTATGCTTTGTTTCTCCACTGTACTTCGGCATACTCAAACTGTTGGGGGGAGGTGGACGTCGTGGTGGTGGTTTTCTACATGTATCTGCATCCCCACTTACTGGAAACTTGGGGTAATACTAGTTCGCACTGTATTGCCTCTTAATGTAAATACATATTCCACTTGTTCTTCAGTATTGATTCCAACAGTGGGTCCAAGTGTTGCTCTTGGTGGTAATTCCCCTTCCAGTGCGTCAGATGTTACAAAACCCTGAATCCATGTGTGGTGCTAGGGTTCAAATGAAGTCTTCTGTTGTTAGCATGCTGATCCAGTGATGAAATCGGAGCAAAAATTTGCATGATTTTTGTAATGTTATGAGATGTATACTCCTGTACTTGGCTGTATTTGATATTTTGATATACATATTTTATATCCACATCAGTAAGCCCTCCTTTTTTCTTATGTTATTTGGCAACGCTCTCCAATTAAGGCGGTCGTTTTTCTGAACCTAACATATCATATTTTGTTAAATTCTAGGTTTTATTGTATCAGGGCTGGTGATACGATGCCGTTTCTAGGAGTTCGATTTTTATTTTAAATTTTCCCCAAATGGAAGAGAAGTCGATGTTAGGCAAGCTTGTTTAGTTACAATAATTGACAAGGATGTTTATATTACCTCAAAGAAGTAAAAATATTGGCTGCTAAAGAACCGCGAGTTAATTTTACCGACATCGTGATATTATCGTCCAATAAAATCGCGATATTTTCAACCAGCGATATTATCGCAATATTTTTATTGCGATATTATTGTGATTCAATCGAAAATGTTGTCGCACGTGGTTTGTCCGGGAAATAAATGTGGAAAGTGATTTTTTTTTTTTTTTTTTTCATTTTGCAAACAGAAGGTGGGGTTTGGAGAGCAGAGACGATTTTTCTTTCATCCAAAGATGAGGAGGAGCGGGTTTTCTTCTTCCATCATCATTTCATTGTGGAGTGGTGATTGATTCCCTTCAACCGTGGGTGCATTTACAGGGAAGGGAAACAATTTCCACCTTTTTTGTTTTTTTAAGATTTTTGCTAGGTTTCCCTCAACCCATTAGTTTTTCCTCATCTTGCCTTTGCCTGGGAGAGACAGTTTTTATTAGTTGTCATCAATTTATCGTGGAGAGGGGATTGACTCCAATTTTTATTAGTTGTCATCAATTTATTGTGGAGAGGGGATTGATTCCCATAGGCTGCTAGTGAAATTTGAAAGTATGTGAAACAAGTCCCAACTTTTTTTTTTCAAATTTGTAATAATAGGGTTTGCAATGCTTATCAATTTTCTCCCATTTCATTGAGTATTATTGGACTATGGGAGATATAGATGAATGTAGAATGTAAATTTGTTTTTCTTTTTATGAATTTTTTTTTTATTTTGATTTTTAACTGGTGATTTTAATTTTTTCAATTTTTTTTTCTGCGTTAGTTTCGATCATTACTTTGAAGATTGAAAATGTTGAGAAAATTGGATGTTAAGTGGGAATATGGTGAACCTGAGGGGGGGTTTAATAGGCAAACAATGAATTGCAAATTGTGTGTGATGAGAATGATGGGGGGAATTAGTCCGCTGAAATACCACCTTGCAAAAATTCTGGGACATGAAGTGGGTATTTGCTTAAATTCAACCCCGGAAATCATGCATATTGCCAACAAAGCACTTGATGATATGGGTATAGCCAGAGAACACACAAGCTATGAAAACTTAGTTTGGAAGGGGAGGAGGTGGAAGATCCGAGGAGGGAGGAACTAGAAGTGACTATTTCTTCGGCCTTAGTTGTCTCACCTTACACAATGCCCTCATTTACCTCATCTTTTTTTATTCCTAGAACCACACTTGATGCACAACCTTCTATCAAGTCAATTGTAAAAATAAAGGAGAAGCAAGAGACTGATAAACTTGTAGGTGAGTGTTTCCTTTTAATATTGCCAAGAACAATCCATTCTATCAGTGTATGTTTGATGCGGTTACTATTGTTGGCCTTGGGGTACAAGGCTCCTTACCTATGAGGAGTTGAGAGGGTCTATCCTTCAAAATGAAAACGCCGATTGCACTAGTAGATTGGAGGAGCTCAAAACATCATGGAAAATCACCGGATGTATTGTGATATTAGATGGTTGGATGCACCTGAAATGTTGAAATATTGTAACTGCAAAGAGTATTCTATTTATTATTGATTTATTATTTATTAGATCAATCCCTTTTTGTGGATTGATTATGTTGAGCATTGTAATTGACCAAATCCCCTTTTGTGGATTGGTCAAACCCTAAATATATTATGCAAATTGAGAAGTCGACCCCCAGGCTAATTAAAGTGGTTTTAACCACTAAGAAAAGTTGACCCTGCCCAGTGAAGAGACACCTTTTCAACACTTGCTAGTTTGTATAAATAAAGAAAACCAATGCCTCATTTGATCACTCACTCAATGCGCAAGTCTAGTAGCTACAGTCGGGAGAAGAAGGAAGAGAGAGACACATTGTTTAGTAGAGGATATTCTTTAGTGTTTGGTTTATTGTCTTAGCATTGTATTGACTATCTATATTAATGAAGTTTTTGTTGGGTTTTCTCCCCCATGAGGGTTTCCTAGGATAAATGTTGTGTATCTTGTGATTATGTTTCTCTCAGTGATCCTATCTATGCTATGGTTATCTAGTAAATTGAAAAGAAACCTAATAATAGCTTAAACCTTAACATCGTATCAAACCTAAGCTGAAGAGAGCATCTTTCACTAGATAAAGAAAAACGTCACTGTTGTCGTACAAGAAAATTATGGCTTTTTATTGAAGAGGAATTTCATCCTAAAATCATCTAGAAAAATGCACCCTAGCTTAGGGAACTCTTTGGCACCTTCAACACATTTTTTTAGTGGATATAACTCTCGAAAAGTGAAACCCTAGTTTTCACTGGTACCGGCTAACCAAAAGTACCAGAAAACCAGAACCAGAACCAGAAGTACCAATTCATAATTCCGCTGGTCAAGTTTGAAGGGACAAAATTTGGATTTTTTGAAATCTAATTGCACCAAGCTACTCGCCTCAGCCAAGCGCAACTCCTGGTAAGTTCAAAATTAAATTTTGAGCATTTTCAATTTTTAGTCATTTTCCTAGCTTCAGGTAAAGATGTCTACAAGCACTAAAGCTTGTTGACAAGCTAGAAGGTGTGGAAAAATTCCGTGCCTGGAAGTATAGGATTGCACTCATTCTTGAAGATAATGACCTAGCAAGATTCATTAAAGAAGATGTACCAGAACTTGTCGATGTTGCAGCTAAAACAAAACACCAAAATGACACAGTTAGGGCCAAGAGAATCATTGCAGATTCTATTAAAGATCACTTGATACCTCAAGTGGCTTCAAAGAAGACTCCAAAAGAAATGTTTGATGCCCTAACCAGATTGTATGAATGAAAGAACATTAATCAGAAGATGAATTTAATAACTCAACTCAAAAGTACAAGGATGCAGAAAGGAGAAACAATT
>SNQJ01S0094775.1:36099-53655 GCA_010110895.2 Picea sitchensis | reverse complement strand
CTTAACGTGGACACTGACTTCCTTTCAAAACTATCCAACCTAACATATGAGAAGTGAAGATAATAGAAGTACCTCTTTATCGACGTTTGTCCCTGCACGCTCCTAGTTGCGCTTCGATCCTTTGCTCCTTGCTGGATCCTGTGGAAAAAACAAGATACAACCACTTCCTATTCTATTGATATTAGCTTGAAAACAGATCTATCTATCAACGATAAGTTCATGTAACATCAAACAAAAACTAGAAAGAAACAGGCCAAGCGTGTCATATTAATGAGAATAACGACATCAGTGCTTACAATCGTATATGCGAATGCGACAGCTTCATCAAGTCCCCTTCGTGTAACCCTTGCCTGAAAGATCCACAACCTGGATTGCAGCAGCTTCACTGATCACTCTCCTTTGGTTGACTGTGTGTTTTCTACAAGATCATAGGTTTCATGCTAGCAGTTCCTCCTCCTTTCCACCATCTTGGAGCCTACTTATATAGGTTAAGAGGAGATTAACCTCTTGAGTTATCTTTAGAAGAAGTTAAGGAACCTTCTCCTCAGATCAAGGATCTCTTGATGAAACCAAGAATTCGAATACAACTGCCTCCTAATATTGAAAGATCCTCTCCTTATTCTCCTCAACGGGCCAACTACTGCCTCAGATTAGGCAGCGCTCCCTTAGAAGGGGCATCAGAGCACTGGAGCGCTCCTTGAGAATCTTAGGGGAAGCGTCAGCGCCCTCAAGGTGAGTAGCGCTCCTTCAGAGGGGGCAGGGGAGCGTTATAACGCTCCTTGATGCCTTGTAGGGGAGCACCAATGCTCCTAAGGCTGATATAGGGGAGCGCTCCCCCTCAAAACCTTTGTTTCAGGGCTCTCTTCAGGTGTTAAGAGTTCCTTGTATTCAGTTAACCAATTATTTTGCTTCAAATTAGGTACATGATATGTTTTAATTGTCTCCTTAATGTCGTCGGCATGGCAATATGCTCAAACATCGTTTGCGACACTTGTGACCAACTTGCGACACTTGAGAAAGTTGTAAGGAAGATGCGACACTTATGACAATTGAGAGGAACATGCGACACTTATCCATTTGAGTAATTTTCACGTGTAACAGGGCCATGTCTAATCATGACACACATGATCATTCATTAACTTAAACAATTTTGGAAGATTGAGCGTGGCCAGAAAAGGGAGATGGGGTTGCGACATCTGGCCCCAAGCTCCCTGGAAATATTGTTGTTGAGGATTCACAGCCCATCTAGGGTTTTGGTAAGCTCCATGGCCCTGTCTAGGATTGTAATACCCTACTCTAGACTGATTCATGAGGGGTTGGTTGGGAACCATTCCAGTAGGAATGTTCTGATGAGGTTTGTAAAAAATTCCCCCAGCTGGAGTGGATCCAGGTTGGGGGTTTCCCAAGGTATGAAACTAACCTCCTCTTGGTGTGAATCCAGAGGATAAAGGTGGATTTGTCATGCCAAACATGCTAGTCGAAATCGGTACAGAGGAGGCAGGTGTAAAGGACAGACCATAAGTAGTAACTTGTCCACCAGGTTGGTTTCTCCATCCAGAAGCAACAGGATTAGACCTGGGGTTAAAAGGAGGAAATACTCCAAATGTAGGAGTCATTTGCGGGACATGAGCACAACCAAATGAGAATGGAGTATGTGGAGGAGTTGTTCCCCCAAGTCCAATGCTAGTATTCAGACCAGCTACTGGGATGGAGGTTGAAAATTATGATGTGAAATTCGCCATACCATAAGAAAAAGGACTAGAGGCCATAGGGATGGACTGAACATTATACCTCGGTGAGTGACAAAGGGAGATGAAAGGGTTCATGGCTATATGTTGAGTATTCACTATAGGAATGGAAAAGATGATGATAGGCACCTCCTGCAGTACAACCATTGTGGTTGAAGGTGTCAAAGGGGTACCGTTAAGTATAGTAGGTATGTGAGTTGAAGGACTCCCAATATATTTCTGACTCGATTCAGTACTCATCCTTGTATGACCACAAGTATGATAAGTGGAGGTGTGTGTACCACGTTTGATAACTTTACACATTTTAGAAGGAAAATACTCAAAATGTGGTCGTAATTGCAACAAGCGACGAGATCTGTGGGGAAGTTGGTCTGGCTCCATGATGACTCAAGATTCGAGATATAAAAAATAAATCCTCAGGCCAACTAGTAATCAAAAAGAACACCAAAATAAAACAAAAAAGGCCAATATGCACACAAACATGATAAAGTGGTTGAAAGGGGCCTCCCACCCTAAAGTAGGTATGCCTCACCCCAGAGGGGTCTGATACTCCCTGCTAAGTATCAGAGGTATCAAAATCAGTTATAAGGGCCCTCATGGGCTTAACAACCAGTCGGTAAGATCCCCCCCAGAGTGGTAATCCTCCATAAAGGTTGTGTGTTTTCCAACCCTTGTCTGACCCAGGGTACCTGTAGAATAACCCCTGCAAGTAAGCTATGTGGTACCTATGTCAAGAAAATAAGCAACCGTGATATAACCAATGCATAGGGGAATAGTCATAGGTTAGGTCCACCGTATGGGCCTAGTAACAAAGCCCAAAACCTCAAAAGAACCACCTCTCACATAGCTAAAGGTACTAGTAATATCCCCATATACGAATAGATCCCCATAAATATATCTGACTATAAGAAGGTATCGGGGGCATATCCTTTCAACCAACCTCAACTGACCTCGTGTTTAACTCCGATGTAAGCGGAGCCTCCTGAAATCACCAATTATATAATGTATTTCACCACTCCCTTAGTCATACACATATTTTGATTAAATAGCCTTGGAAAATTTTACTCACAAAATCCTATTCCAAGGCTCTAAATCCTAAGCTAGTTTGTGCACCCTAGAAAATAAAATCGTTTCTAATCAATTTTAAATTATCAGTGTTACTTTTGGTGGCCTTGCTTACTCAAAAAAGGTGTGGTCATGAAACTAATGATGTTATGACCCAACAAATAAATTAAATGAATATGAATAAAATGCAAATTCCTAACTTCAATTCTCAATAAATGATATGCTTTTCAAAATGCAATTTTCGATTTAGTTATGCAATTCGAAATAAGATGCAGTATTTCTTTACATGTACTAAGAACAATGATAAGAACCCAAAAGATCAAATGCCATCAATGCAAAATTCCTAATATTTTTGTATTTTCAATATAAAAGAATGAAAATGAAAGGAGTAAACAACAGCTTGATATAAAAATTATATTGTATGTAAACAGAGACAATCCAAGTAGGATATCAAGAAGCAAACACCTAGCCCAAGATGCAAGGACAATCAAATGAAAATGATGATGAGAAATGCACCGCCCAAAAATTCAACCAAAGAAATATTTCCTATCATTCCATAGACACTTAACAGTCATAACAGAGACCCAAGAAGACTCAACAACCATCAAAACTTATCCAACAATCATCAAACCCAACAACCAAGCAACAAAGGGTGATGTATGTGATTGTTCATGAGAAAAGCGCATATATACGCCTCTTGCAGAAGGACATCATGCGTATGCACACAATTGTCAGGTAGAAACCCATGTATATGTGATAAAACACAGCTAGGATAAGGATAAGAATAAGAAACATAGACTCAGAATGAACAGAGGCTGTCAAGTAGTCATACGACAAGAAAAACAATATAAACGAGATAAATCAAAGCAGAAAAACACTCCAAACCCACAAAATAATATTTTATCCCGAGTATGGTCGCCAATTCTGTTACGGGGAAAATCTCTCTGTGGCTAGGGATAAACCACAACAGACGGAAATGATTGCAGAAATCAACTCTAATCTCAGAAATTCTATATAAAAAAATATAGTAACAAGACAAGATAAAAATCCTACCTCGTCTAGACGTTCGATGAAGTCCACCATAGAGCACTTGAATCAAATCAATACACCTTCAACTTGTCCTCAACAACCAAGAAACGCAAGAATATGGTGAAAATATATAATGTTAGCACATTCAATATCATAATCCATCAACATTCATAAAAAATACGCCCATGGAATAACAATTCAAATATTTGCAAGATATTAATTGGATGAGAAAAGAGTATTTCTATTAAAATGTAATCAACAGAAGTGAATGAATTACAAAATTCTGTGTCGACACGGTTCAGAACCGAGAAACTAAGTCCCTTCTAGTTAGGGCTCCACCACTTCAATCCTCCACCAAAGGCAAGCTCATATAAGATAGACAATGAAGTTCTCAATCAAGTAGGGAAGATCTTGGGGGTTTAACAATGTGTTCAGACTTAAAAGGAAAAAGGGATTCAGACTCAATATAAAGTGAGTAATTTCTCCAGAGCAACTTTTCTCTTAAAGTTGAATTCTTCTCTTCTTTTCAATAGCTCGGATTTGGCCCATTTATAGCCTTCAAGTGGAACTGAAGGGCTGAGTCAGAACGTTTCTAGTATATGGAAGGTCAAGGATCATGTATCTCATGACGTGACATGGAAACTCGACACCATTTTTTAATTTTGTGCACAAAACCTAATGTACGTGGGTTGTAGTGTTGCAACCTGCATATACACATGTTGTATAATAGATATGGCACGTATATGTGGAAAATTAATGTATTTATCTCTGGGATTTGCAAAAAGGGACTTCAAGTCTACATAGGGAAATGGAAAAAGGCTCTTTGTGCAAGTTTGCATAGGGTGAGGAAAATATTTCTATAAGACCAATCATACATCACATTAATTCCAAGGCGCAAGAGTAATCATCAATTTTATTTAATGGCACAAAATAAATATAATCACGTAACCAATCATACATCACATTAATTCCAAGGCACAAGAGTAATCATCCATTTTATTTCAGGGCAAAAAATAAATCTAATCAATTCATTAATCACACATCATCATTATTCATGGTGCAAGAGAAATCTACCACAACATACCTCAATTAATTGACACAATTCCACCTAAAAAACATTCCAACATAAACTACAACCTAAACTAGATATACCCGCTATACTTATCTATCAATCATTAAGCAACAAAGAGTGTAAACGATTCAGAGAACAACACATAAGGAATTATAATATCACAAGAGCACAGGTACAATCCTTGTAATAAATAAGATCTACTCTAAGCATCAAGTAAATTTCCCAGTCAGATTACTTAAGGTCAAACATCATAATCATTCTTCTATCTAGGTAACCGATAACAACTAGGCAAGGTTCAGCTGAGGTTCCTTTTTAAATTGGAATCCTTTAAAGTAATGTAAGGAATTGAGTTGATTACAATCCCATAGGAATGTCGATCTCCTTTAAGTGAAGCGTAAGTAGATTAGTACTCATTTAAAACCCCAAAAGTGAGCCCCAAAAAATCTCCATGAGATTACCTTAGGGTTCAATACCGTTGAAAATATTCTTTTAAGGAGCCAAAAATCAATTACAACAATAGATAATTAAGGAATTCAACTACTTTATATATCCATTCATAGATATATGAAGATCAATAAATTAGGTATTACAAGGATGGACTGAGACCAACTTACCTATCCATACACAACGATTGGAAGGTCACATCATGACAAGGATGGGTAAAAATTAATCTAATTTACATTTATAATTAAAAGAGCTACAAGGGGATCATTCTTCCCACACCATATTAATAGGGTTGTCATGAAGAATCTTGATTTAGTTATCAAAGTCAAGGGCTAATGATCCCTAAAGGAAAACACTTTACATTGTGGATTTAAGCTACCATTTATAAGTTTCTTCTCTAACCTTCGAGGATCAGCAACCATGAAATTCCCTTCCTAAATCCTTATGTAATGCAAACACAAGTGGAAACCCCTTTATTTTTTAAATAAATGACTACTCAATATCCATTATTGCCATAACGATTCACACAAACAAAAACACCTATTCTTAAATATATGAAATTTCCATGCCATAGTACGTATAATCTAATTGTCTAAAGGTAAGGGACACCTGATCATTACGCCAATGCATTGAGATGATACATTCTCACAATTATATATTCAATAAAATATTAATAAATTTTAAAATGACCACAATCCTTACAACTAGACGATAATCGGTTAAGTAAGATGGGCGAAAGGCTCAGATTTCCTGTGCACCAAATTCACAATTTCATCTCTATCAAGGAATCCTATATAAAAAACTGAGGTACCATTAACCCAACTTCCCAATGGGGTATCCCTAGATATTACTCTTGGAAGCAACTTTAGTATGTCTATCCCCGTCCATTTTTACAAGCAAATAGAGATACCCATATCAATCAGCGTTGTTGTTGCAATTGAAAACTCCGACGTCTGTTCAAATCTCCTTGTGCTCTAGGACGCATAACCTAAAAAAAATACATAATCATGGGAGCTCAAAATCCTCTATGCATTCTCGTTTGTGAGATCGACCACTATTCCATGCGCTCTTCTTAGTGCCTTGGCCCCTGATATTTTCCCACCATTGTTCCCAATTTCTTCAACGGTGGGAAAATATCCCTTGCAACGATTATCCCTTGCAACGATTTAGTTGTTTCCAGCAAACACAATAGGACATTCCAATTAGCAACGATCAAGAAGACCTAAAAATGGATTGGAAAAGGAAGAGAGAAAACACAAATTCCAAGGAATTTGTTGGGAAATTTAAATGGTATCAAATCCATACATTCTTATCTTCTCTCAATCCCTCTATAAATTCCAATCAATATCAAAAATCCATTACAACTTAAAGACATCGCTAAAACCATATATATCATAAAAAACATAGTGCTATGCAATATCAAGAAGAATATCATAATGAGGATCATGGATTGGATGATGTTATTTGACCTGACGTTCCTTTCGACCTCCCTCTTTCTAATGGTAGAGACTTCACCAGTACATCCCATCCAACGCTAGGGGTACTCTTCTTCCCCCTTATCTCCCCGAGACGCAAAGGGGCCATGAACACCCACAACCAAAAATCCTCTAGCTCCCAGCTTGCCTCGCAACGTAGAGCCACCATTCTCTCTCAAGCACAGGTATCCCAACTCTCACAAGTAAAACCGATCAAGAATTTTGCAGCATAACTTTACCCATAACCAGTGTGACCTCATTTCACATTTAAAACATTTTCTTTATAGGAGTTTCCTTAATGACACATTTTGACTTGCACAATTAATTCACTTTTAATTAAATAAATTAGAATTATTTCCCCCTTACATTTGTCACCCTTCCCCAAGTTGCACAAGTAAATTCCTCAATTTATTTTAATTAATGTCAATTTCCCTCACCTTTCCTAAAAGCACTCCTGGTTGTCTCTTTATTCCCCTTATTTCCAATTAATGACTGATGCCTTACTAAATCTGAGTTGAGTTAAAATATGATTCTTCTTTAGTTAGACTAGTGTTAACTAGACTCTAGATTCCTTTCTATGCATACACATTCTCTAATCCTTGTTTCTTTATTATTTTAAAAACTCCCTTTTAATATTTTACTACACATATGTGTCTTAAATCAAATCATTAGGATTACTTCATTTTACTAAATTCTTGTATTTATTTACCTCATTCCCCCTTTGATTTAGTTATAAATTTTAGTTTAGCCTCTTTACAAAACTTAGACTTAGGCTTAATTAAATTTTATTTGAAAAGGACTAGACTCTTATAGGAATTTATAATTAATAATTTACTCATTAATTAATTATTTTAAATCCGACAATGTCAAATTAATTTATTGTTTTCTAGGCCACCTAGATTTGTTGACTCAAGTTTCTTTTTAAATAACGCGACATGCTCTTCAAGACGCACTCCCGTGCATCCAAGGGTGCCACTCGCCTTTTGATTGTTTTTGGTAGTTGTCCAACCCTTGGAGTCAACACTCCATTCAGGTGACCTTGTGGGAGACTAAGGGATTCTAAGGAATAAGGACCCTGCCTTCTTGTGCACCCCTTATAAATATTCATGAACGACTGTCTCAGCCTACCCTCACAACATCGTGGACCTTTCAAAGTAGGTAATCGTTAACCTAGAATTTGAGCCACGGTGGGAGTGCTAGTATGCTGTGACAGTGACTCTGCCACACCTCTCCCTCAATATATGGTCTATGTGCATGACCCCTTTACTCCTTATCTGAGTCATATTAGAAATCATTCGTCGGTCTGCATCCATCAATGAAACAAATTCATCGATCCACATATAAAATCATACTATGATCAATCATATTTCACATATGATTAAATGAAACACTCAAACCAATACAATCCACTCCCTGACTCAATATGGAGTCCAAGGAGATCCATTGATGCCATCGACATCCACAATCTATCAATTTATTTCACACTCAGGAAAAACTCGTCAATATCATCTGTTAATACATATATCTCAAATAACATTAAATTACAATCATCAACATCATCATAAAGATCCATGATCAAAAAATATAACCATGTATTATAACTGGATCACTTGCATGCAAGTGTCCTCAAGAATAAGTCGATAACATGTGCTCACAAGAGCGAGATATTACATACACCCCCTCTTGTTTTAAACTTCATCTCTAAGTTGTACAATATATAAAATGCAGTAATAAAAGTATATGACAAGATCTATATGTCTAATCTATCAAACAAATACGGAAATTGTTGGCACATATCATATGTGTCCTCCTAGGTATCCAAGTGTGGACTATACTTGTCCCACTAAACCTTGACCTGATCGACTGTTCAATGTTATAGCTATCAAATGGAATGGTAGAAAATGTGGATTGACACCATCGTGAGGGCACCCTCATCCGACACCTACAAATAACTCATGTCAATCACATATGTAGGATCACTAACATAATGTCTCAAAATAGATACATGAAAAGCATCATGCATATGCCTCATAGAATCAGGAAAGGCTAATCAATAGGCCACAGGTCCTTTTCTTTCCAGAACTTTGAAAGGTCCCAAAAACTAGGAGAGATTTTATCACCCTTTCCAAACTTGATTGAACTTTTGTGCGGTTTCACCCACCAGAAAACGTGTTCGCCAACTTCATAATTATTTTCAACACGATGTGCATCAACATAACTCTTCTACTAATATTGTGCTTCCTTAATCCTATGTCTTATCATTTTCATTTGTTCTTCCATTTCTTCGATCAATTCTGGTCCTACCAAGACCCTATCATCAATTTGATCCCATCTCAATGGCGTCTGACACGGTTGCCCCTAAGAAACTCAAACAGTGCCATCTTAATGGTACTTTGATAACTGTCATTGTACTCCAACTCTACCAGTGAAAATAACTCTTTCCAACGCTTATGTTGGTCCCTCACATACATACGCAACATATCTTCTAAAATTTGGTTCGTTCTTTTTGTTTGCTCGTCTATCTGAAGGTGATATGTTGTACTAAAGTTTAGTTGTGTCCCCAAGGCCTCTTGGAAACTGGTCCAAAAATGTCCTGTAAACACCGATCCTCTATTGGATATGATCCTTTTTGGAACGCCATGTAATCTCACAATATTGTTGATAAAAACTCTATCTATGTGTGGCTCCTGATATGTCGTACACATTAGGATAAAATGTGCACTCTTCGTTAGAGTGTCAACGACCACAAAAATAGAGTCATGCCTCCTTGTCATCACCGAAAATCCAAAATAAAGTCCATCGAAATGACCTCCCATTTTGATTCTAAAATAGTGTGTGGTTGTATTAATCCTTTCAGATGTCTATGTTCAACCTTCACTTGCTGACATTCTAGATATCTTGCCACATATCTAACTATGTCCACCTTCATTCCTTTCTAGAAGAATAAAGGCTTGAGGTTTTCCCTCATCTTCGTGACTTCCGGATGAGCCATATACACTGCCCAGTGCGCTTCACTCAAGATCAAAATTATTACTTTTTCATTAGGCGATATGTAAATTATGTTGTTATACCTCAACAATATGTCATTGTCCAATGTATAACCTTCAACCTTGGTACCATCATGGTGTATTGTCACATATTTTCCTTAACCTCTGTATACCAGTCATTGTCAAACTATATAGTTAGAATCCTTTCTCGAATATTCATATGAAGAGGTATCACTGAAAAATATGTCTGGTCTCTAACTCAATGCATCTGCCACTCTGTTCACCATTCCTTTTATGTAAGTAATCTCAAAATCATATTCGCTAACTTATAAGCAATTATGAAAAATGCCTTTGTCGTGTGCTCAAGTCACTCTGGCAAAACATGTGTTGCAATCCACAATGATCTGTTTTTAGTATGAAATTCCATCCAATCATACAGTTTTTCCACACTCTCAATGCATAAACAATGGCCAATAAATCCAAATCATGTGTTGCATAGTTCTCCTCATGATTTCTTAATTTCCTTGAAATGTAAGCGATCACTCGATCGTCTTACATTAAGACTCTACCTAAGTCTTCCTTGGATGCGTCTGTGCATAATAATAATTACTTGTCCATGTCGGGGACCTTTAGTATCGATGCAGTCATCAATAGCTCCTTGAGCCTTTGAAATTCTTCCGCGCATTTCTCGGTCCATACAAACTTCTTGTTTTTCTTCTGCAGTTTCGTGATTGGATTCGCTATCTTTGAAGAACCTTTGACGAACTGTGAGTAATATCCTCCTAAACCCTTAAATTTGCGTACTTATGGTATGTTTTTCAGTGCAGGCCATTCCACAATATCCTCTACCTTTTTTTGATCCATAGCTATACCTTCACTGGATATAACATGCCCCAAGTAATGAATCCCCGTTTGGTAAATGAAACATTTCGACAATTTCCCATATAATTTGTTTTCTCGTAAACATTGTAGTACTAAGCGTAAATGCTCGTTGTGTTCTTATGTCATCCGAGAATATATTAGTATGTCATCAATTAATACTTGAAAAAACTTGTCCCATTATTCACGGAACACCCCATTCATCAAACTCATGAATACCCCCGGGGCGTTTTTCATTCCCAATGGTAAAAACGTAAACTCATAGTGTTCGAACCTTGTCTGAAACGTGGTATTAGGAATATATTCTTCTTTAATTTGAAACTGGTGATATCATGATCTCAAGTCGATATTGGAAAACATCGTCGCACCTTTCATTTGATCAAAAAAATCATATATTCTTGGCAACGTATACTGGTTCTTGAGCATAGCCTTGTTCAATTGATTGTAGTCAATACAAAGTATCTACTACCCTCCCTTCCTTCTAATGAAAATAACAGGCGCACCCCAAGGTGACACACTTGGACCTATAGTCCCAGGTCCAACAACTCATTTAGCTACATTTTCAACTCGTATAACTCAGGTGTTGACATCCACTAAGGCGTTCTTGCTACCGATTTAGTTCCAGGTTTCAAGTCGATTGTAAACTCCAACTCTCTTTTGGGATGAAACCGAGTAACTCTTTTGGAAACATGTATGCAAACTCTCATACTACTAGAATGTTTTCTAATCCTTATGCCTCTCCCCTTTCATTTATTGCTAATATTGCATATAACTTACATCCCCTGTGCATACTCTTCTGCAATTGTACCTGACATCTCTAGCACTATGGACTGATACTCATCCTAAAGGTTCTTTACCATTTCATGTATCCTATGGGCCTTGCCCGAATCTTCCACTGCAGTGGGTCCTGGTGATCCAGCCGCTCTGGCATTCTCAATAGAAAATTTTTGCAAGTAATGTGGCTCTCCACATGTCCAACATCTTGTCTTCAGTCCAGTACTCATGGTCCCTAAAGTAGAAGCTATTGGCCTACCAACTTGAGCTCTTGGTATGTTCTGCTGAACAGACCTAAACTATTGTTGTTTTTGGCGATGCGACTGCTAATGTGTTGGTCCTATGTAGGGATTCCTCTATTGAGGAGTCGGTCGTGGAGGTGTCATGAACGTGGATCCTCTAGATGTATCTTGATACTCTAATGTTTGTGTGGCTAGTGTCTGATGTTGTTTTTCACCTGATGTCGTCAGTCCAGTTGGTCTCGCAGGAGTTCTACCCTGACCCTCATTGGTCATCTCTTCCTCCACTATGAGGGCCTTCTGGACTGCATCATACAATGTTTGAGGCATTAGGATCCTCACCTTCACATGAATGTTTAATTTAATGCCAAACTCAAACTTTATGACCTTCATCTTCTCCTTGTTCAGATGCAGGGCATACCAAAGTAGTTCCATAAATTTGGCCTCATACTCTGGCACCGTACGATCACCCTATCGTATGTCATTGAACTCATAGAGCTGGTGCTCAATTAATTCCTCTGACAATTACCTCTCCCAGAACTTCTCCTCGAACAGTTCCGATAACACATCCTCGACGACCATGTTTAGTTGAGGTAGGAGCATCTTCCACCATAGAAGAGTGCTCCCCTTCGGCTGAATGATCGTCATGCATACCTTCGTGTTGGAGGTGTAGTCATGAAGTGCGAAGCACATCGCCATGTTCTCCAACCATGCCTTGGCGGCTGATTCGTCTGTGGCACCCATGAACTCGAGAAACTTCACCTTCTTGAGTTCTCTTATGAAGGCTACCACTGCCATCTCGAGCATGCTATGAACCCTCTATTAACACTCCAAGATTCACTCCCAGAATGCAAATGAGAGTAATCTTGGTAACATAGAAATTTAAATGGGTTAAAATATTTTGAATAGGTGGATCAACAAGAGAAGAGTAAAAAGGAGGGCATCAGACTGTTGCAAATACATTCCATTGGGCATGGAGTTATAACATCCTACAGATCAAAGGAAATCAAGTTTCCTACTAGACAAAATGATTATGAAAATATGGATAGAAGAATAAAAGGTAAACGAAGAGAATAATATCCACATAACAAAGATCCTTTCTGTAATATAGATTAAAGAGTGCTTGAACAATAATCTGTGATTAACAAGCAATTACCACAAATCCTTTGCAACTCATGAATTCATTAACCAAAGGTAGCTTTTGATATTTAAAATCTATAAATATTACCCAAGAACGATGAAAAGATAAAATGATAACAAAGAACACAAAGTCTGATAAGAACCTCTCATGAATCTCTAATGGCAGAAATGCTAATTACAACAGGCCCTGGGCTTACAATTGAGAAAATAAACTACTCCTCTAACTCTCTTCTCTCTTGAATCATGAATCCAACCCCCCCTAGCCTCTTGTAAAATGAATGTATATCCATATATGTCCTTTCCATATCACCCATTCAAACTCTAACCCCTTTCCAAAAATAGAAACAATTACAACAGAAAATGACACATTTTAACTGATTTCCTGCTTTTCAGGAGGCAAAATTATGAAAAATAGGCTTCCAAATGCCACTTTTAATTCTCAAACCATAATATCTTTGTAAAATATGGGAGAGGGTTTTGTATATAATATTTTTATAAATAAAAAACTCTCTCGGTTTCTTTAAATGCATCTTCAGCTGGCCAGAATAGGTGTCACAAAAACATGTCTCAAACATGAAATCACGAAAATGGAAAACATAGGGCTCAAAGATTCTTTCGAATATCCCAATCCATGACACCTATGTGAAAAATGAAAGATTTTAATGTTAATGGGTACGTTCTTGAAAATAACCTCCTTTAGATTTTTAAAATTCATCCTGGTTCACCCGGAAATGTTCCTCAAAGTCAGTTGGTCAAAAATATCAATTCAATAGTCTAGAACAGAGTTTCCATAACACATTCCATAGTGCCACTTATCTATATAATATCTCTCTAACCATAACACATTTTTAAAAAATCAGAGAATTTTTTTGTTATTTGGTAAGTTATTAACAAAAACCTCCTCTGTTTTTCAAAAATACCTTCCCATTTGTTGATAACAAAATTTTTCAGTTAGTCACTCAAAAATGGCAAAAGCGTCCTTGCAAAATAACTCTGCAAAATTGGTAGCGCCCATCATGAATTCAGATATGTGGATTTGGTAGAAACACTGTGACACAATCATGTGAAATTGGTAGCGCCCATCATGAATTCAACTATGTGGATTTGGTAGTGCCACTCCTCTGTTTTAGGAAAGTCTCCATTCACATAAGCTTGGTTTTCAATGCGTGCATGGAGTTTCTAACCTGTGTCTTGGGTTGATGACATGTGTGCTTGTCTCTCAGTCTTGGTGCTTGAGGAAGTTGGCACTGTGGAATCTATTAATTCACCAGTGCTACAAAATAGATCGTAATAATAACCAAATTTTCTAGCTGTGCAAATTCCTGTGCTAACATAGGCTCCATGGGGGATAGAGACCTCCCTGTGAGGCTCTAAGAAATTTTTTTGCAGCTCCAGTGCCTTAGTGTTGGGTGGTGGAGTCATGCTATGATACATCATGTTGAATACAACATATTAACAACTTATACTACTCTACTTACAAACATAAATAAAGCACACCCGCTCCTAATGGAGCTTATTTATGTACAAAACCTAAGCTAACTGACTTTTACAATGGGCTAGGTGAAGACAAACTTCCACCAAAGCCATTCAAGCAACTTGCTGACATGAGTCTTTATAATTCCAATTATTAACAACATACAAGAGGAATGTGAAAGTAGTTTGAAAACATTACCTATATCTCCTATGACTGCTGCTATACCAATAAAGTTTACAAGTTCCAAAACATTTGATAAATACAACTCCATATACACCCCGACAGGGTCATGAAAATGGTTACAAAACATATGGGACTGATAGGATATTTCTTCTTCCACTTCAGGCTTCTTATTGTAAACTGTGGGTACAAGTGGAAGAAGGATTGACCTAGGTGGTTGTTGATCCACTGATAACTGTTGATTTACTTCTGGTTGTGTATAAACAATCTCTTCATGTGCCTCAACTAAGGGCTTCTCCTAGTCAAATCTTCAAGTTACATCTTCTGTGACAAGACCAACCTCTGCATCATCCTCCCTGTCTTCATAATGATCAAATATATGATAATCTTGATGCTCATCACCACTAGAATATTCGTCAAAAATTGGGTCGCCCTTCATATCTATGATCAACCTCTAAAACAATAATTTCATCAAGAATATAACTGTTAAAAATATCCACTTCAGGAATAGCAGTAATTGTTGCTTCTAGTTGTTCATACACATGATTTTCATCTGAAACAAAGTTATGAATGTTGTCCTTTCTGAATATAGGAGTATTATTTATACTTTCATTTGGACAGTGAATAAAATATTTTTCATATTTATATTCGGCAGAGAAATCTAACAAATCTTGAGCACATTCTACATATCCCTCTTTCAAAGGGATAAAACCTTTTGCAGTGTTCATTGAATACTCTGTGGAAATCCTTCAAGGATGAAATGATGGAAGGGGGTAATGAGAAATACCATTTACGTGCATCCCCATCCAATGAATACATGAACATTTTCATGAATATATCTTCATTATGGATGTCAAGTTGCTGCATCAAAGCTGTAACGACCCTCCTCGTTATGACAACAACTCCGATAACAGGTGCAATTGTTTTTTTTGTTTAAGGTGTGTTCACGCGTGGAAAAAGGGAAACAAACAAACTTGACTCTACGTCGCCACCCGATGACTAACAAGACACAACCACGATGATCACAACAAGAAGACATAAGGCACACAACAAGTAACTGCAAGCATTAAATGACACACTGGGTTAAGTACAGTATGAACACAGAAGGAAGAATCCATAGTAGTAGATTTTACTATTTCTGCACAGGAAAGCAGGGCGTTTAACCTTAGTTCTCTGCTCCGGAGAGAGAGAATGTCAGATAGGCTCCTGGCCGACTACTCAGGCAGAAACTAGTAACCCGACGATGAACAAGATGCAAGCAAGATGAACATAACAAGACGCCATACGACGTACAACATGCAATTGCATGCATTCACGACGATCACTCAGAAATAAGTCAAACTGACTACCCGTCCATCCTACCCTGCAATGGTTAGGACCTCCAAGACACATAAGAAACGCTCAAGCCCAGGTTCCCAACGATTTTAACCATTTAAGGTCTCAGGGATGGCGACTGTTCTGAGGAACATGGAGGTGTCTACATCCCGCCCGACACAAGCAGACCAAGCAATGCAAGACAACCCAGTACAACAAAATCAACGGACAACCATGACCTCTATGGAAGACGCAAGTCAGAAGGACTTCGCCATCGACCAACCACTATTGAGACTCCAGGACATTAATTACAGAACAATTACTCCATTCGATTTCCACTAAGAGACGAGTTACCAACCCAGTCTTAATAATGTGCATTATTTAAATTACCATAACATCACCCTAACACAACCATATCATCGCCTTCTATATCACAATATCATTCAATTAAAATAATGACGACTTTACCTTTGTTGATATTAATAACAACAGAACTACCAAAAGCCTAACCATCAATAACCATGTATTTACTTTTATAAATATAATAGTATTGTAATTTAAACTAAGATTGGCTTTCCCTTACAAAACATTGTAAATAAATAAAAATCGATGTTTAACATAATAATTTAACTTCAAATGGAATACCTATCGTAAATCAGATTGTAGATAATTTCATAGCATTGTAATTCGAACTAATAAAGGCTTCTCATTACCAAATATTGGAAATAAAATATTCGATGTTTTACCATAATAAATTAGAATCAAATGGAATACATATTGTAAATCGGATTGTAAATAAATTCATAGCATTGTAATTTGAACTAATAAGGCTTAATCATCAATAATTATCAACTAACCCAAAAGAGGGCAAGAAGGTAACCCCGACAAGAATATAATCGTTGTCATTAAGGCATACCTTCTAAATCAGACCTGACAGGAATTTCGTGGAGCAACCAACTATCCATTAATACACTCGTGGAGTAATTACATGCAGTAAATTCTAAAGGTAATCGCTGTCCATTAACATTAAATCGCTGAGCGCTAACATAACTAGCAAAAATTAAAACTGTCATAACATTTAATTTATTAGTAGGGATGCAATTAAAAGGAAATCATATAAGAAAATTGACCCAGGGAGAGATGCAGACATAATTACTTGCAGATGGAACCACTGGCATGCTATCAATGCTGTCAAATACAAGTTAAATTCTGCCAGCAATACTAATTCTGTCAAATACTCATTCTGTCAAATACTAATTCTGGATAATTCGCAATCACTGCCCTTTACAGGTCCGCCAGACAACTACACGGGAAATTTTGGAAAGAGTTCAGTCGACGACAATTACCCAGGCCGCGATTAGTGAAATAACACTGTTATTGGATAAATCCGTAAGTGCAGACACAAACCGATCTCCCTAGATCCACCTGGATCTAGAACAAAACAGGACAGAACATGATGCTTTCCTTAAGTTTAAGTATTGAATTTACTAACTAAAGAGAGATGAGTGACATACCGTTTAAATGTCACTTCCTCTCGCTATCGCCATCCTAAATCCGTTCCAACGCTCATACAATGATGATCCTGCAAAAGAACGCAACCAACCAAAAGTGATAGAAATAACATAAACTCAATATAAACCTATGTATGTGATCAAGGAATCATACAATAAAACACAACACGCTTTATAGGAAATAATCATATTACTGTATCATATTAAATGTGAAAGAGAGATTAC
>SNQJ01S0094775.1:0-31908 GCA_010110895.2 Picea sitchensis | reverse complement strand
TTCTCACCTTCATAAAATCTGGGCAACAGATCTTGGCATTCATCAATTTGAGGCACAGGATGTGGATAACCATCTATGGCTGAGAAATTGAGTGGGTAAAACCTCCTGGACAGGATAGCCTCCATAGCCATTTAATTTGTCTCATTCCATTGGAGTCACCAACATATTCTAAACAATGGAGTCACCATGGTGAATGTCCAATCTTGAAGGTGTCCAACTTCAATCACCATCTAAAGGTGTGTTGAGGACAAGATATGAATTGATCTTACTCAAGAATTTTCAGATTTTACTTGGATAAAGTAAAGTAGACGGGAATATCACCCTATTTTTATAGCCAAAAAAAATATATATCCTAACTCACAAGTATTAATTACAAGTGCTTAGGCTAGTCTTTTATCAACAAAATGCTTGTTGGAAATTCACTTTTTATGTATTTTTCTGAAAATATCAGTTGCTGAAATAGATGTAAGAACATAAGTAAAGACACCAAGATCGTAATCAATATAGATGAGACATAAATCAATCCCTTATTTCATTCCAATTCACCAAAGAGTCATTGTGTTTACAAAACTTCACACATAAATTTTGGACCCAAGTCAAACTTAGAAATCCCCGATGGAACATACAAAAGGACCTCTGACAAAAAACCAAAACCGAACTCTAAAAGCTGGATCATCTTGCCACATATTTCTTCCCACTCAACTCTACACAATAGTCGTTATCATTCATGAAAGTTAATTCACAAACAGACAAGTCTACATAGACTATCAAACATAGATCAACACCTCTGAGGAACAAGTGTCTAAATGATTTGATTCAACCCTGAATGTTGTTGTTTATAATAAGACCCTGCTATCAAAAAAGAGAATTAGGCTATGATGGATATATGAATGAATTAAAAATGAACTATCTCAACATAACTCAAAGAGAAAACCTTAGCATGCTTTGTTCTTCTATCCTCCACTTGTTCCTCCCCTTATTTCATATTTTAACAATTTAGAATTGGTTAGAGTAGTTGAACTAACTTATCAGTTAAGCTAACATAAGTCCTTTACTAACTTTAGTTAAGGAAGGGGGGAAAAGTAATAATCATAATAGGGTCATAATTAAATAATAACTAATAGGTGGGACCCCCTTGTGACTCCCCTAGTTACAACAATCATTACATAATAACATAATCCATTTGTTAAGCAAACACACCCCTTGTGTCTCCCTTCAAAACATGTTTTCCTTTGACCATTTTAGCTCATAAAACTTGAAAATAATTCAAACTAATACTCATATATCCAAAATAAAACATGTTGTCCAAAATTCATGGAGTCCACTATCATAAAACAATAAATGACATAAAAATTAAAACCCATATTTTCCAGTCTGTGAAGTAACCCTTCCTTGGCTACTGCTGTCACCTCCTGATTTCCATGAAATTTCCTTGAGTTGGGCAGAGACTTTAGGATTTATCTCACTAATCACATGGGAAAAATCATCTCTCAGATGCGTCCGTGAATACATGGATTTGTCAGAGTCATCGGAGGGTGAGGAAGGGACAACAACAACTTTTCCTTTATCAGATGCATGGTTGGCTTCAGTCTTCAATCTCTTGTTGGCATGGGAGGATTGCATTGGCTAGTGGTTAGGGGCAGCTTGGGAAATGGGGTTCAAAGGTGGGGGAGCAGGAAAGGTTAAGTTTGGCCAGCCACAGTGTTGGGAGACTGTCGTGTGAACAATCTCCTTCCACCCATCGTTTTCCGGGACTTCAAGATGTAAAGAGACATGAGGAGGCACATGTATACCGGGGGATTGAGGGGCTTGGAAGGGAGGCATTTTAGGCATCGTTTGGACTATTCCCTACCCAATCCAATTAAAGAACCCAACATGGAACAATTGCCCAAGCGCTTCAGAATTAGCATCAAAATCTATTGAGAACCTAGGCCTCCTTAGGCCTCAGTTCCAGTTACCTCTACCTCTGTTTCCTTGGCCATGGCTTCCCCGACTGGAAAAACTCATCATGCATATGTTAACAATTAACAAATAGTCTTTCAAATAACCATGCATGACAACTCGTTAAAAATACGAAATAGATTTGGCTCAGAATGTATCAGGCTCATGCAATCTAATCCATACAAATTATTCTAATGTTAATCAATGAGCGGGGGGGTGGAAAACATGTTCAGGGATACATGAGGGGTTTGTAATTTGCGAAAAAATGATATAATGAAATGGAAGAGATATGGTCACTGCTCAATGATAACAATAATCAACTGTAAGAAAACCAATAAACCTCACTGCAATCCACATAGAATTCTTCCATTTCTATCCAGTATAACACATAAATTTTCTTAGCTGTGATCAATATCAGAACAAGGGGTGAAAAGTGAATATGGGATATGTAAGGGGGTTGTAATTAGAGGAAAATGAGATAATGAGAGGGGAAAAAAATATGTATACTATTCATGAGATTAATCAAGCAATCCATAACATCAACCAACAATCAGATGACTGAGTAGTAATTCCTGTGTATTTAACTAGTTCATTGCCAATAATAAAATATCCAATACAATGCCATTACAAAACGTAAGTACTTCAAAAAATTTGTAAGAGGTTATGTTCCTTTTATTCATACATTCTTCATGTTATAATAGTCAACAACAACATTCAATCTATAACCATTAACATCCATCATTTCCATACATTTCCCCAATCCACGTCTGTATTTGAAGGTAGTGTTTCCAATAAATAATAATGAAGACTCTACTTTTGTTATTAGATCCAATCGATATCTTGTAATGATATCCGTTACCATACATATATATGCAGTAGAAAAATAAAAATGATCAAGACCTCACATATCACGCCTTAAAGGAAATTGACTATAACCAACAGTCACTATTTAGACATAGGCTATGCAGAAGCCAATTTCCAAAACCCTGTAACCATGTCACTGTGTAACAAATATCTCAGTGCGACTTAAAAATGAGCCAAACATCCCAGACAACTATCATCAACAATGATCAATTGCAAAAAGACAAACACACTTAAAATTCAGGGGTATCACAAGGCATACAAAGAAAGCCATCCATATTATACATGGTGCACAAATGAGAGGGTTCCACAGTGTCATAATTCCCATAACCACACAAAAATATATAACCATGATATTACTCAAAAAAACTTTAGTCTGGGCCATTTATTAAGTCTCCTGGGAGTGACCAGGATGCACACATTCAAGTGTATTCTACCAATGACAAGAGATGCAGTAAACATATCCAATCCAAACTTCTAATTCTCCGAACATCACCTACAGGACGCGACATGCATGAACCACACCAAACCCATGTGACAAAAAAATGAACCAAATAACCAACACGCCTGTCATCAACAATGGTCAATTTTCAATCAATAACGCACTTAAAGCTTAGTGGATATCAAAAAAACAAGTCATCCATACTACACACGGTGTGCAACTGAGAAAACTTCATGGTGCAACAATCCCGCTAATCACACATCAACATACAACCACGATATAACTCAATAAATCATGCCAAGCTATTGATTTAGCCAATCGTGATTGACCAAGCCGTGCACACTTAGGTTTATTAAACCAACAACAAAAGATGCAATGGGTATACCCAGTCCAATAATTTTCTTTTCAAAACACCCTATACAGAACGCGACCTGCATGAGAAACCCCCATATTTGTAACCAATTCCAACCATCAACCGAAACATCAAAAGCGTGAATACTAGTGACTGTATATCAACTAAAAAATTCCATTGTGGTAGAGGAACAACCAACCAAACAAGCTATGGTAGCTATGCATAACTAAGCATCCAATCGACATAGGGTAGAGGCCCTTCCATAAAATCATTGAGTTACTTAGCATAAGGTGAGTGACTGTGACCTTAAAAAGAAGATAGCAATGAAAGGCTTATGTTAATTTCACAAAGGCAGTGATGGGAAGCCATACCAACATGATGGCTATACGACCCATGGGTGAGCCCGTACTCAAGGTAATAGACCACAATAACTGGAAACCACTTCACAGGTGCAAGAGTTTCCCTATGCACCCCAACCTGGAGGTTTAAGGGTTTGCAAAGTAGCCTTCATAGGAGGAACGAAACTAAATTCAGTGAGAATCAGAGTCCAAAGGTGTATGCACAAGGGGTTTTGGTGCTTGTGGACGGGAGACAGTCCCTTGGCAAGGGAGAAACAAGAAAATAGGGCTCTTAATTAAACCCAATAATCGTGAAGACAATCATCTAGCCAAAAACCCTTCAACCAACATGCAGTGGTAATAAGAAACTATCACTCAAGAAGATTAACAATCCAACGAATTTAACTGATGAAAGATGAACCATCTATTTTCCATTTAAATCCAAAATTCCACACAGTTGCAGCACTCAGGACAAACACAAACCCACACAACTGAGCCGAAAGCATTTCATAACCAGTGTGAAGTCAAGAATGGCCAAAAGAGACATACATGTTAATCGAAATCATTAAGACAAGGGCTGGTCAAGTGGTTTCACCCTGCTAAAAAACCAGAGCGTGAACACAACAACAAGATCAATAATAATCTGACTAGGGTGGTGGCCAACGGGAAGGGTAAAGGTGACGTGCAGTAAATGCATGTCGCCTCCACCCTCATCTCATTTACTCCATAGTACATGCCAATGAGCCTTCCATTAACACCATTAATCAACCAGTGCATCGATAGTATCAATACACTTAAACCATAGCATAATCCAAGTTCACATAATAATTCAACCAATTGCAATCACCTTGCGAAATGCGCCACCTATGTTTTCATTTATGATATAACTCAAATAAATCACTTGACCACTATACAGTCTAAACGATCATGTATAGAATCATCACCAAACAGTGTGATCAACATCAACATGAAACATAGCATAATCACCATAAAAATGCAAGCCATCACTTCCATGAGCCACCAACGTTATAACATATGTATATCAGCTACCAATCCCTTTAAGAAGTCCATAACCAATGCATTATCACCTTTCCAAATGCGCCACCAAAATTTCCTCCATATGCATATAAAATGTAACTTAACAATATTTCATATCCATTTCTTTGTTAGCTAGGACTTAACCACCATCAACAAGTATTTTCATGCATATAGTATCGTAGAGCTAGGTCTCTTTTTTTGCATTAGATATAGTATTTTACTTTTCCTCAAAATGCCTTTATATAATTTTCACTAATATTTCTATTGTACAGGAAAGAAGAACAAATACCATAAATGAATAGCAGGATGTAGAGTCATGAAGGAACAATATCTCAAACATTAACTGATATCAACGACAACCATATTCTCATCAACCATGTAACTTTGTAGCGCATCATCGTAACATTGAAAATGAACAAACCTGATCTTCAAAAGTTCAACGGGGTCCCACCTACTAGCATTATTTAGTCTTATATAATAATAGGCTTAGCAACACTTTGCGGGCAAAATTGTGTTGATGTTTTCAATCGTCAACAAAGTGGAGCTATGCAATGTCGTTCTTTTGTCAGATTGCATAGAAGGTAATCCCAGTACCCCTCAGGTTATATGTAAATGTAAATGAGTTTAAAGAGGTCAAATGGATAAGACTCAATATAATATTGTTCTAACTTAGAAAACTGGGCTAGTATGAACAAGCAATTGGGGTCTTGATCAACTTCAGTCAGTAAGTGGGAGTAAAGGTGAATAGAAGGAAGACTTTGGTGAGGTAAATGTAGAGGTTTTCTATGGACATCAGGTCTTCAAGAAGCCCAAGGAGGAAAAAATCAAACACAAGATATTCTTGAATTCAAAGTTTAAGGAAATTGAAGAACATCATAACAGTACTATAATCAAACATTCATCATAATACGGATACAACAATCCATGTGAATCTTTCAATCATGAATACTTCAGTATCAAAGGAAAATAAGATGGAATAAGAAAGTTGACTTATATTAATCAAGAAGTCTCAAATAAAGTACATAACCAGAGAACCAGTATGCTTCATCAAAATATTACAAAATAAGGGAGCCTAGCTCAACCATTCGAACCTAATAAAGCATTTGGAAAGTTTATTTATAACAAAAAATAGAAGGCAACAGCTAGAGGTGCAATATGGCCTTCCTCCCATAAAATTATCCAAATAGTTATTTCATCTAACAACTAGGCTAACAACTATGCTATAAAAAGGGAAAATGTTGGCCACTAATCCAACCAACTTTAAACTGACTTGATCTTCATTGATGCACATCCTCTTGCATGCCAAGTGTCCTGTAGAGGTTTTAAGCTTGTCATCATGTTGCCAGATACCATCTCAACCATTCTCCACATCATCAACCACTCAAAAGAATGATAACTCAAACTCCTTGATTCCAGGTTCCTGTTGATAGGGCCATTCGGTAGCGTGTTGGGTAGCAAGATTTTGTAGCGCCTTCACAAATTACTTAGCACATTTCATAGCACATTATAAAAAATAATCTTGCAGAATGAGTAGTGCCTGATTCTTTGTATCTCTATGTGTAATTCAGTCTCTGTTAAAATTTTGGTAGCGCCATGCCAGTGTCTTTGTGTGCACAATTCGGTAGCGCCATGCCTCTGTCTCTGTGCGCGCAATTTGATAGTGCCAATGCTAAACTGGTCATGTTGAATGTGTAGCGCCCAACATAAAAAAAAAATAGGTAGCACCCTGTGATATTTAGCAACGCCATCGCTACACCAGTATTAGGAGATTATGTAGCACTGTAGATAGCAGACTGATAGTATATGTGAATTAGATGATTACATAGCATAGTAGTGCTACAAAATGTCTGTGCTATTTATGTATGAAGAGATTAAATCTTTGAAAAGAACAAAAACCTTGAGCTATATTTGATAGGAGCCTGTAAAGCCTATATAAGTGGCAAAAATAATAGTTCCTCGATCACTTATCCTCGCAAAAATGGACCATTCTAAAAAATGGGGCTCACCTTTCACCAATCATTTCATCAACCTGACACACCTTCTTATGGAAGGAGGACTTCCTTTTGGCACATCAACATGATCTCCTTTTGTAGTAACAGGATTCTTCAATGGAGCTATGCTTTTTTTGGCTATTGGTTTCTCCTTTTCAATAGAAGCTACAACCAACACATTCAAATTTTTTTGAGCCATCTCATCCTTGAATTGTTGGAACTCTGCTTTGAGTTTTCTGTTCTGAGACTGAAATTCTTTGTTTTGCCTATAAAGGTTCTTGAGATTCTTATGGAGAGGTTGGACTCTTCTTGCTGCAAATCTTGCTAAATCAAGAGTATGGCTATAACCATCCATGAGTTCTTTCATCTTAATCCTTTCATATAGGCCTTCTGATTTCAAACAAGCCACCTCCTTCCTAGATTCCCTACGTTGTTTAATCAATCTTTTGAAGGTTTGGTTTCTAGGTGGAGTGGTGATGTTGACAGTCTCAACATGATTCTTTATGGCTTCATGTTTCTACTACACAGGGATTGCATCCACCATATCCACAATCTTCTCAATGCATTTTCCCTTATCTCTCTTCTTATTCAGAATAGAATCCTTTGGTAGGACTTGTACCTCAACAACCTCTTTGAGAGATGATGATCTTATGAAAGGTTTTCTGACCTTTGTGGTAGCTGTTGAAGGAGATGAAGAGAAATGCAGTTTCCTTCATTTATTGACTGTGGATTTAGTAGAGTAAGGGACTTCTTCTAATTCTTGTGCAGGAGGGGGGTGAAAGGTCTCTCTGAGGAGAAAGATAGGCCTCCTTCTCTATTTCTTCAACTTCCTTAATGACCTCACGGGTTTTAGTAGGCCCTACTCTTTATTTTCTTGTTGGTTCTTGTTGGAGCAGTGCTAGTGGATGGAATAGGACTTGGTTCCTATTGGAGCAGTGCTAGTGGATGGAATAGGACTTTGTATCTTTTATTGGGGGGTGGATGCTATGTCCAACTTCATGTGAGGTGAAATAATGAATTGTTCCCATGGAATGTTCCTCTTTCTCAATTCTTCTGAAACCAACATTCTAATCAACCCAGAATGAAAGATACTAGTATCCACGGCCTTAGATTTGGATTGGACTCTGTCATACATTTTCCCTATGCTCCTCGACAAGTAGAAAGGGATATTCATTTCATCTTTACCAGTAAAATGAAGGAGAAGCCTTATATGGTACTGGTATAGTGTATTAAACCTCCCCTCACATGTGAAGTATCTTTGGATGATCTTCAACATTTTATCAAACTCTTCAACTAGATGACTTCTTGGTACCCCTTTGGATAGGTTTTCAGTCTGATACTCTATCTTAAGGAAGTATTTGGAGAAGGATGCATTCAAATCCATGGATTTAAACCATTTATCTTCTGTGATAGGAATCCCTGTGGCTGTTGAAATGGAGGCTTCAGACACCTCAAACTCTAGGTCTCCTATCTTAGTCTTCAGGCCATAAAAATGTGATGCAAATTTCCTTGCCACCTTAGGATGACCCCTCTACATGTTTTGGAAGAAAGAAAGGAAGCCCACCCTTTGAAAAACGTCTCTAACCATGGGCTCTGCCTCAAATAAATTTATGTCTGCATGTTTAGTTATGACCATGGTACCTCCCTTGTGACATTTTTTCTTATGAGGTGTCTCCATGGATCAGGATGAGAGGTCAAAATCTATGGTGCAATGAAGGCTAGAAAAACAAATGGAGTCAAAATTCTATAGGAGATTGATAGTGAACAATGATTGTCTTTACCCAGGACTCTCCCCTAACTCAAACTGCTTGATGGATTTGGAAAACAATGGCTGCAAATTTCCCTCCCCTTGACTGTTTACAAATCTTAAAGCTGAGGAATAATAATCTAAATAAGGAGACTACTACAATAGTCTTTAAAAACTAGTTAAAAACACTCCAATCCAAAAGTGAAGGAGGGAGAGGAAACAACAATGAGGTTCAGCAACGCTTTCGGGTAGCACAATGCGCATTCAAGGGGTAAAGTTTGCTTGGGCACTCGGAACTCGAGAGAAAGGTTAATGGATTCCTTATGCATGAAAGCCAGGTTCTGGTGACTGCAAGTTTATTTGAGAGACAAGTTGATAGAAAGGTATGAGGGAATGGATCTCTTCCAATTCTGCAGACATCGCTACCAAAAAGCCATGCGATAATTAGTACCCAAAATTGACATGCAGAGGAGGGAAACCATGGGATGCCTGGAAAATTGATGATAACTTGGAGTTCAACAGTTTTTTAGGATATTATCACGAGCATATTGGCTTCCAAATCCACCTCATCATATGAACCTGTAGCGCCACTGCCAACTGGTCCGAACTGGTAGTTTTGGCAGCGCCAAGTTTTGAACATTCAAAACTTGAAAATTGTTAGCAATATCATAAAGATCAAAGCCTAAAAGGCATATTTTAACTAACCAAGGTGATGAAAACAATGCAGACATGACATCAACACTATGATAATGAGTCATGGAAAATAATGAAGGATGAGGAGTGCGCTACGGAAACTCCTAGTGAGTTGGCAACGCTCCTTTTTCAAAAAGTTGATTCGACCATTATAAGAGGACAAAGGGACAACATGGAAAGGATATGAAGGTATGAGTGAGGAGAGTGACATGTCAAGTCAAGTGGGTCATGGGATGAGTCAGGCTGAGTGTCAAGTCATGAAGTGAGTCAAAAGATAATCCAAGAAAATGATCCTAAGCCAAAAATTTATGTGAGGGTCAAAACTTGAGTCATCACTTAAGCTTTCATTTATTCAAGGTAACCTAAGTAAATCACACTTTAAGGGAACAAATCAAAATAAAAAATCTAAAGGCTTAAAAAAACTTAAAACTAAGGGCTAAAGACCCAAGGCAACTTAGTGTGATAACACCCTCCATGGGTACAAGCACCATGGCCTCATATCTATATAGTTGGTTAATAAAGGCCTCTGACATCCTCAGAAAGGACCTCATCAACCAACCACATCCCCCACAACAACCTTCTTTTGTCCATGACTTGTTCCTCTCCTTGGGGTTACACCCGTCTGGTGTGGATGTTGCAGGAGGCATCACACCTCCTCCCCTAGCTCCATGTCGTCTACCTCCATGGAGTCCTATAACCACAGTTACCGTAGGACAAATTCAATTTTAAATTAGTGATAAATTATTGATCAAGTGTTTAATACAGTGGAAGGCATAATGATTCCAAGTTGCAGGGTTGAACTCGCTCTGATACCATATGTAACGACCCCTCCATTCAACAACGAATAGTGATGTACAATAGGTATATATATATATATCTATATATATATATATATTATTTTTATCATTAGGAAATTGAAGTCATCACATAATTCACAACAATGCATAATCGCATGACATCATAATTAAAATCGACACATGATCAACACATAAAAATAATAGCGATGCAACTCAACACGTCACAATCAACTGAATAAAATTACAAATAATGATCAACCAAGTCCTGAATACTAAATAACTACCTTACCAACCTATCCTGCATGCTTAGGACCTCCACGAAACATAATAAATGCTCAATCCCAGGATTCATCTGATTTATTTTGACCACTTAAGGTCTTAGGGCTGGAGACTGTTCTAAGGAACAAGGAGGTATCTATGCCCCCTTTAATCAATCACAACTCATGACTCCGGACTATATTACCAGTCATACATAAAATTTAACTTCAAGGCACAAAGTAAGATAATGACATAATCAACCATACATCAACCTTAATTTTATGGCACAAGAGTAATCATCAATTTTATTTCATGGCGCAAAAGAAATCTAATCACATAACCAATCATACATCACATTAATTCCAAGGCACAAGAGTAATCATCAATTTTATTTCATGGAGAAAAATAAATCTAATCACGTAACCAATTTTTACGAGGAAAATCTCTCTATGGCTAGGGGTAAACCACAACAAATGGAAATGAATGCAAAAATCAACTCTAATATTAGATATGATATATAAACAAATATGCTAACAAGACAAGATAAAAGGCCTACCTGGTCCAGACATTTGATGAAGTCAACCATTGAGCACTTGACTCAAAGCAATACACCTGGAACTTGTCCTCAACAACCAAGAAACACAAGAATATGGTGATAATATATAATGTTATCAAATTCAATATCATAATCCATCAACATTCATAACAAATATTCCCATGGAATAACAATTCAAATATTTGCAAGATATTAATTGGATGAGAAAATAGTATTTCTATTAAAATGTCATCAACGGAAGTGAATGAATTACAAAATTTCGTGTCAGCGCAGTTTAGAACTGAGAAGCTAAGTCCCTTCCAGCTGGGCCTCCACCCCTTCAATCCTCCACCAAATTCAAGCTCATATAAGAGAGAAAGTGAAGTTCTCAACCAAGTAGGGAAGATTTTGGGGGCTGAACAATGTGTTCAGACTTAAAAGGACAAAGGGATGCATAGTCAATATGAAGTGAATAATTTCTCCAGAGTAACTTTTCTCTCAAAGTTGAATTCTTCTCTTATTTTCCATGGCTTGGATTTGGCCCATTTATAGCCTTCAAGTGGAACTGAAGGGCCGATTCAGAACATTTCCCGTATATGGAAGGTCAAGGACCATGGATCTTGTGACGTGACATGGAAACGCGACACCATTTTTCAATTTTGGTCACAAAACCCAATGTACGCGGGCTGCAGTGATGCAACTTGCGTATACGCATGTTGTATAATAGATAGGGTGTGTATATGTGGAAAAATAATGTTTTTATCTTCGAGATTTGCAAAAAGGCACTTCAAGTCTGCATAGGGAAATGGAAAAAGGCCAAATGTGCAAGTTTTCATAGGGTGAGGAAAATCTTGCTATAAATATGCCCCCTAATGTGTGAGGTCAGAGGAGTATCTGCAATGGTCGAAATACATTATAATACCAAAAGTGGAGTAATAGAGACCCAGCTGGATGAACTAGTTGCTCATTACAATTTACACTGACTTTGCGCACATGACTTCCAATTTGAATTACATTGTAGATCCATGTGAAAATATACCAAACAAATATTCATGGCCATGAATAGGAAATACAAAGGTCACTACATGCCAAAGGTTTTCATAGTCACAAGGAAGGCCCAATAAAGCCATTCTCAAAATCAATCTGAAGATATTTGTATACACTAGAGTACAATCTGATCTCCCATGATCAGTGAAGTCATATAGGTATTGGTCCAATGAAAGATAGCAACATCTCAGGAAAGTTGTGACTATGAAATGATGTCTTCAAGTCTTCTACACAATCTGCCAAAGGTGTAAGTCTACATCGTGTGAATAAAGGAGTTGAGGTCGAACACAATGAGACTTTGTTTGATTACCGATCATTAAGGTATATCGTTAACAAACGCGAGACAACCTACCGATAACAAAAGTAGGTATCAAGGCACCGAGTACGTTCTTACAAGTGTGAATAAAGGTGTTGGGGTTGAACACTTGAAGAATCCATCAATTAGGAGACATTGATGTATTCCCAATTGTCGATCACGAGAGAAAGTTCCACTAATGACTGCAAGCCTCTAGGTACTCATAGGACTCTAGGTCTCATCTCCATAATAGATGAGTTGAAGTCAATGGAAGGAGACCCACTGAAAGGAGTGCATTGAGGAATATCTCATAATTCAATACGAGGTACAAAGAAGGAGCTTGATAATTTGGATGAAATTGTATGAAGCACATGTTCATGAACCAATCACCCTGTGCATCTTTCACATGTGCCAGATGCAAGTGGTACACGAAAAATACCCTCCTAATAACAACCAATAAGGAAAACTGTTGACAAAGGTGAGGAAACCACCAATAAGGATAATTTCATCCAATACACTTCATGGATCCCAATGTGTGAATAGATTTATTTTTGTCGAACACAAGGGAAACTACCCAGTCAACGACCAATGATGAAATGTCGACTGTTGGATTCAAGGTTACCTACCAATGATGAAAGTAGGACTACAACTTCATGTGATTATGAGACACACTAAGGGTATTGCCAACATACAAAGTCAAGAGTTCTGAGGAATGGCCGACACAGGTTGATATACATCCTTTGAACAAGAGCATGAGACATATGGAAGAATTTGGCAGCATAGACTTAATGATGAAAATTTGAGATGAAGTAGGCATCAATCAAACTCTCCATAGGTACTAGAAGAGTAACCAGTCGGGGGAGTAAGCTCTCTATAATGAGCTCAGCTTCCTAAGGTCATTCTAAACCCAAAATTTTGATGACAAGTGGACTCAAAAATTTTGTTCTTTGTTCAAAGGCGACACACATGTTGCTAGTATAAGATAATATTCTTTTCCCGCCCGTCTTTTTTTGTTTTTTCATATTCAAATGAATGCTATGATATAGAGGAGGAAATGAGTGCCGCAAGTAAGAAATCTAGTTCCAGCAGTGGAACATACCTATGCTCAATGAAAGGAGGTTCATACAGGAGATGGACACTCAGGAGAATGTTTCCTCTTGGGTATAGGGTGTCAAGCTGCAAAGGATATAAACAAGGCTCTGCTTGGGTGATGATGAAAACTGTTGAGGTGAAAGGCTTATAACACAAATGCGAGAACCAAAAATAGGCTCAATACTACAAGCAAGAGAATAAGATGCAATTACAACTTAATGCCAAAAAATGTCCTTTTTTCGTAATCTTAGTCTACTTGGTTTGAAAAAGGGATAAACTTGCACCAAATAGCGGTCCTTTCAAAACCAATTTACGAGTGTGAAAGAGACAAGTTCACTCGACAATCATTTCACTTTTTGAGAGAGTCAGAAAAGAGCTTAAATCAGACTCATTGGAGTCCTCTAGGTATAGGTCAACATGTTTATGAGTAAGAAATGAGGTTCAAACATAAAGTCATGTATTAACTATAAGGGACTCCCACTCCTACGAAAAAAATCTATGCATGGGCACCGAATGAAGTAGGGGATCTAACTAGGGTATCCACATTTGGTAAGTCTCTACCATTCGATAACAAAACTTCTAGTTTCATATAGAAAATTTTGTGTCGCTATAAAATGGATTCGTACCTAAGGAATCCGAGTTGCAGTCATAGGATGAAGCAATTGTGCGTGATGGATTCAATACCTATCATATATCTTCGATAACGAAAATACCTGTCAAAGTTATGAATGGGCAACATGAAGTTGAAAACCACAAGAATCCTTGGATAAAACTACAAAAACCAATTCCATCCACTCTCGTATTATTCCATTAGGAAAAAATATTGTACGAAACTATGTAAAGTGGGTAAATGTTTTCTATAAGTAGTAAAAAAAAACAATTTTACTATACCATTTGTATTTTTTACCCAAATAATGGATTCTGGACCAAATTGCCTCCGAATTTCAACTTCTGATTGGAGGAGCTATAAGCGCGGAGTCAACGACCATTTGGACCAGGTAAATATTCTTTCTCTCCTCTTTCTTTTTCAATGGATTAAAATTTGTAATTAGGCCTCATTTTTTAAGTTATTTAGGGCGCAACTTCAAAACTGAGGTGTACGCGGGCTACAGTTTATCGGGTCATGTATACACATACTTAAACACGACTTTTTTAAAAAACAACCAACGTATAAGCAGACCTATACACAACTATTTACACTATATCTCACGTATATGTCTATGGATAAGGTTTTGTACATGTTTCTAACTCAAAAAAGGGTTTGAGTCCTGCAAGATGGTGCTAGAGTGGAGAGAAAGAGAGCATGAAGAGGTGGATTTTGCAGTGGAGAGAGATCCAGGGGCCCAAATGGCATTGAAAATATGTGGGCTATAAAAATTTTGGGATCTTAAAGGTATTAAGGCTCAAGTGAGATTGCTTCAGCTGCATGTGAACTACTGGGATCCGGATACTGAGACCTTCAACCTTGATGGAAAACCATTAAGGATTGAAGTTGAGGACATCTATTTCTTGATGGGATTGTTATGTCGGGGTGAGGTTTTCAAACTCAAATCCTGGGGAGCTAGGAGTGGCGTGAATATAGAGGATTACATAGCCACTCATTGCATTGTAGGGTCTGAGAAGGTAGGGAGAAAACTCCTAATCAGAGCGATCAACAATCTGAGACTCAAGATTGTTGTCTTGGTTTTGACACAGATCATATGGTTGAGCTCTTTGCACCAGTCATCGAGGCCACTTATGTTCTATGCAGTGGAGTGCTTGCGACCCATGGTGTATGACTGGTGCACCTCACTACTGCTCAATATGAAGAGCTAGTTGACAAACTGAAAATTGGGTAGAAAGAGGAAATTTGGGTTCTTGTCTATCCTTTGTAGTTTTTTCTTCGAGTAGGTTCTAGGCTTGGGACCTAGATTTTATATTATTCCACGTGGACCTCATGATCCATCCATGGCATAGGGGATCGAGGTGATGAGGCAATAGGGGGGTGGTAGGTTTCCAACATCCTACAACGATGACTTTTTCTTCTGGTGGAGTCAACAGGTGATAGCTCTGGATGACTACCCTTATGCATGGACTCACTTCAGAGGAGATAGAGACATTCCATTACCACCAGGTTCCACCTATAGAGACATAGGTATGTCACATTTTTTTAATATTTCATTTTTTTGTATTTTTGTATAAGAAGAAAAAACAAATTGGATGATGTTAATTACTAACTAAACATGTATGTGGCACAGACGTAGGTCCACGATGGTCAGATGGACTTCCATGACATTGTTGGAGGCACAGGGGAGATGAGGTAGCAGGATGGGATGCATATAGAGTGCTTCAAAACATGCATGGAAACCTATCTCGTTTGACACAGAGGATTCATATGGTTTAGGTGGAGGATCTTCTGGAGGCTATGCAACGACAAGTGGTACGTATGCTTTGTGCTTGGGTATGACTCTTTCTGCGTCTCACAAATGCCATAGTATTCTATCATGACACTCATTCGGCACTAGAGGCATAGATGTCATGACTATTGTATGATCAATTGTATATTTATATTGAGGGTGTCAACCCCAATTTTATACTATAACATCATATTTTGTTTTAAATATGTATATAAAAACCAGTATCTTCGACTTTACTTATGTTACAATTTGTACATTGATGAATTTTTTTTCTTTGCTTTAGTTATGTGACAAATGTCAATCTAAAAAAAAATAGCATATGCATCAGATACATAATTAGAACTTCTAGGTATGTGATGATAAGTAATAAAATCAAATTGTCTCTCTAAAAGTCATACCCGTAGGATTCGTCGAAGTAGAGTAGGGCCACACATACAGTAAGTGTCGTTCAACTGACATACTACTAACTGGGAGTCCATGCGAACTTATAACGAGCCAATACCATGTGAAATGGAATCACGTAAAAGTTCTATAACGACACTATATTTGGCCACATTATTCATGGATGACCCTAGGAAAACGCCACCTGAAGACACCAGTAGATCCTCGGGTGAGTAAACAACCCAAGTGGTAGAAGCCAAGTTCTTTGTATGATGAATGGCCCCGTTTACGAATCCTAAGTAGACCGTAGACTATGTTGACATCTGCCAACCAAGGGAAAACTCGATAAGCAAGATAAAGATAACAACAAAGGGAAAAGATATATACACTAAAATGCATTAGTATACAAAGAGTTATGCCCAATCTTGGCACTCAAGCATAATATCTTTTCAAATAGAGCCCATTCTTGGGCTCATCCAACATGTTTCCTTCATAATATTCTAATTCATAGGATCCTTTTTTCTAAGACACATCGCACGATATAGGGACAGTGCCACATGGGTTTGAACTTGCCTACCCCCAGTGGTTCTTTGGATTGATCATATAGAAGGACCAATTCACCCTCAGCATACTACCAAGGACAGAAAGACTTATCATATTGGACCTTGACACATCTTTTATTCACTTCAATAGCCACAGAGGCATCTCGACACTGGTCATATAAACTCTCTAGGTGTACGAGGCATTGTTCGAGATCAGAAGTGTCAGGTAGGAGTGCAAGTGCCAATATAAGAGAAGGGATTTCACATTCAATAGGTAATATCGACTCCACACAGTGTACTAACTGGAAAGAAGAAAAATTGATGGAAGTATTGACCGAGGTTTGGTATGCCCAAAGTGTTGGATAAAGTATGATATGCTAGTCATATTTTATCTAGATGAAAGTTTTCTACAAAATGGTCTTGAGATATTTGTTCACGGCCTCTACTTCTCCATTTTCCTGGGGGTAGTAAGGGGACTAATGACCATGTCTAAACCCCATCTTAGATGTTATTTCTTCCATCATTTCATTTTGAAAGTGACTGCCATGATCAGTGACAATCTCACTTAGGATTCTGAACCTGGCTATAATTTGATTGAATATGAAGAAGGAGACAATATTACCATAGGATTTAACTGTATGCATGGAATCGACCCACTTAGTAAAGTAGTCTACAACCACGATAATGTGTTGATTCGTGCCATCCAAAGTTGGGTTACAATTAACAAAGTCCACCCCCCACTTAGTGAAGGGACTGATGGTAATGACTGGATGGAGAGGGGTTGGATCCGAGTGCATTTTCCGAGTGAACACCTGGCAGTGGTGACACTTATTAACTTATTTGATGCAATATTTAAAGATGGATGGCCAAAAATAATCGACTTGCAATATTTTCTAGGTTGTTGCAAGTATGGATAGATGACCACCACAAGCCCCACTGTGGCAATCGTTTAGGACAGACTCATCTTCTTCGTGACTTAAAAACCGACGTAGGATATTGTCTATTTCTTGACAATACAGAGTGTCGTCGATGATAAGATGGTTCTTAGATTGGTATCATATATGTCATCGGTCATCTCGCAAGAGATGATGAGGGAACTTCAAAGTTTAAATATAGAGAAAAATATCTCCATACCAGGGGTCTGACGATGAGACAAGGAAAATGTGTTCATCTGGAAATGAATCAACATGAATAGCATCCTCGTCTAATCGAGGGAAGTCAAATATTAACTCTATAAAAACTAGTGACTTTTTGGACTTTGCAGAAGTGAAATCAAGATCGAATTCTTTTAGAATGACAATACATTTATTGTACCTTCCCCCTATGATACACCTAGTAAAAACGTATTCAAATGGATTGACATTGGCAACCACAATAGTTTTGCAAAGCAATCTATAGTGTCATAATCATTGGAATGCGTGAACGACAACCAAAGCTAGATTTTCAACATGAGAATACTTGAGCTCAGGGCTGAACAAGTTTCAACTAAGATAGTAAACTATGTGCTCATAGAGCTCGTCATCCTCCTGAACCAACACCATACCCATCGTCTCTTCGGACGCGGTGAAATAAAGCAGGTAATCTCTACCATAGTTTTCAGACTTCAGCAGAGGCTTCGATACCAAGGCTTTCTTCAAAGCATCAAAGGATTCCTAGGCTTGATCATCCCAGATAAAATGAGTGTCCTTCGTCAAGAAACACATGAAAGTCTTAGTAATATTGTCATATTTCACTATAAATCGTCGTAAAAATTTATCTTTCCCTGTAAACCTTGAAGTTGATGAATAGTGCACAGGGAAGGCAATCAAAGTATTGCCTCAACCTTTAATGAGTCTACCATGATCCCAATCTCAAAGACTAAAAATCCTATAAGTCGACCTGGCCTAATGGAAAAGATGCATTTATGAGGGTTCAACTGGATGTGATAATGGCGACATATTTCAAATACTAGACAAAGGTTCTTAGGGTAATCCACTCTCTTATGGGAGCGAGTAGTAATATCGTTAAGATAGGCTTCGACTGTATGCTTGAGCTTGTGAAATGCGAAGGTCATAGCATGTTGGAATGTTTCTCTATCATTCTTAAGGCCGAAAGGCATCTTCCAATATGCGAAAGTACCCCAAGGGAAAACAAATGTGGTCTTATGTTCGTCCTCAAGTTTAATTTGAATTTTGTTATACCCTGAAAATCCATCCATGGAAGAAAAAAAATGTATTCCCGCACACTCGTCGATAATCTGATCGATGAAGGGTATTGGGAAGTTGTCTTTGGAACATGCTTTGTTCAGGTCACTAAATTCCATGAATATGTGGATGGTTCCTTCATTTTTATTCACAAGAATGGGATTGGATACCCATTCAGTCAAGGGAACCGGGTAGATAAAGCCAACACTAAGCAGTTTTTCTACCTCTACCTTAATAGAAGGGGCCTTCATGGGATTGATAGCTCTAATATGTTGCCGAACATGCTTGGCATACGGGTAATTTTTAATCTCATGTTCAACAATTCAATGGTCAATTCCTGGAATCTCTTCATATGACCAAGCGAATACATCTCAGAATTCCTTGAAGAGCTCGATGTAGATCAAAATTTCTTTTGGTGAAAAATCCACACTGATGTATACATTTTCAATCTTTCCAGGGGGATGAAAGATATCAATTGTGATAGTAAGAGAGATACTCGCCATGTTCCCTTCAGCATAATGTTTGTGTGTATCAAGTGGAAGTATGACGTGACCGACTATCTCACTGAAGGTAGATCTAAGATAATCTTGTTCGATTATAGCAAGATCTGGGAGAAAATAAGAGCGATGATGCATATCATCCTGAGGCCTGTCAGAACCATTCATGACCTCTATGATTCTCACCCTTATGATTATTATTACGTCCTTTATTTTTATTCCCTCCTGGTTGTTGGTTACCATTCAGGTTGGTTGACAATTGCATAGAATGTACATCCGTCGACTGACCGGGATTGGAGGACACATATCAAGTTGGCCCTCCTACAAACTGGTTTAGAGACAACTCCTTCAAATGGTTTGTTACCGAGTCTGCAGATTTCACATTGGCGGACCCTACAATTCCATTGGCATGAGGCCGGAGATTTTGTCTAGGGTCATAGTTTGACCTCAGTGCATCTAGAAGAATCTTGTATAACATCCCAAATTGAGCATATATAAGATCTAACTGTTGGGATTTAAAAACTGCTTCTTCCTCAGATGTAACCCCGGATGTAGAAACATCCTTCAAAATATAAGGCAAGAGAGACTTGAGGAACCACTTTAGAAGGAAATCTGGGGGTATGCAGGTCTTGATCAACCTCTTCCGTCTATGCCACTCATAGATGTGATCTGAGATATGAGTGTCTTTGTCCTGGCATAAGGTCAACAAAATTTCTAAGCCAACATCGTAACGAACCAACAATTGGAAGTGTTTGAGGAAGACTAGACCATCTGACTAACGGTTCTGTATGACCCCCTAGGTATCTCGATATACCATTTCACGGTGACCCCCGTAAGGGTGCGTTGAAACAATCTTAACCGAATAGAATCATTGTTAAGAGAATTCGAAGAGCACCAAAGGTGAAAAGTAGTAACATGATCACCAGGAGCCTCACCACTCTTACCTTCGAATTTTGGAATATCTGAAGGAAGCTTGGTGGGGAATGGGGGCCATGTCTAATCTTGACACACATGATCATTCATTAACTTAGACAAGTTTGGAATATTGAGCGTGGCCAAAAAAGGGAGATGGGGTTCCGGCATCTGGCCCCAAGCTCCCTGGAAAGATTGTTGTTGAGGAATAACAACCCATCTAGGGTTTCAGTAAGCACCATGGCCATGTTCGGGATTGTAATACCATACTCTAGAATGATTCATGAGGGGTTGGTTGGACACTGTTCTAGTAGGAATGTTCTTATGAGGGTTGTAAAAACTTCCCCCAACCGGAGTTGCTCCAGCTTGGGGGTTTCCCAAGGTATGAAACTGACCTCCTATGGGTGTGAATGCAGAGGATAAAGGTGGATTCACCATGCCAAACATGTTGGTCAAAATTGGTACAGAGGAGGTGGGTGTAAAGAATGGATCATAAGTAGTAGCTTGTCCACCAGGTTGGTTGCTCCCTCCAAAAGCAACAGGATTAGACCTGGGGTTAAAAGGAGGAAAGACTCCAACTGTAGGAGTCGTTTGTAGGACATGAGCACCACCAAATGAGAATGGAGTATGTGGAGGAGTTGTGCCCCCAAGTCCAATGCTAGTATTCGTACCAGTCGCTCGGATGGAGGTTGAAAATTGTGATGTGAAATTCAGCATACCATAAGAAAAAGGACTAGAGGCCATAGGGATGGACTGAACATTATAGCTTGGCGAGTGACAAAGGGACCTGAAAGGGTTCATGGCTATAGGTTGAGTATTCACTGTAGGACGGGCAAAGGTGATGATAGGCACCTCTGGCACTACAACCATTGTTGTTGAAGGTGTCAAAGGGGTATCGTTAAGTATAGTAGGTATGTGAGTTGAAGGACTCCCAGTRTATTTATAACTCAATTCAATACTCATCCTTGTATGATCACAAGTCTGATAAGTGGAGGTGTGTGTACCATGTTTGATAACTTTATGCCTTTTAGAAGGAAAAGACTCAAAATGTGATGGTAACTGTAACAAGCAACGCGACCTGCGGGGAAGCTGGTATGGCTCCACGATTACTCAAGACTCGAGATATAAAAAACAAATCCTAAGGCCAACTAGTAATCAAAGAGAACACCAAAATAACATGAAAAAGGCCAATATGCACACAAACAGGATAAAGTGGTTGAAAGGGGCCTCCCTCCCTAAAGTAAGTATGCCTCACCCCAGAGGGGCTTGATACTCCCTGCTAAATATCAGAGGTATCATAATCAATTATAAGGGCCCTCATGGGCTTAATAACCAGTCGGTCAGATCCCCCTGGAGTGGTAATCCTCCATAAAGGTTGTATGTTGTCTGACCCTTATCTGACCCAGGGTACCTGTAGAATAACCCCTGCAAGTAACCTATGTGGTACCTATGTTAAGAAAATAAGCAACAACGATATAACCAATGCATAGGGGAACAGTCGTAAGTCAGGTCCACCATATGGACTGGGTAACAAAGCCCAAAACCTCGAAAGTACCACCTCTCACAGAGGTAAAGGTACTAGCAAGATCCCCATATACGAATATATCCCCAGAAATATATCTGACACTAAGAAGGTATCAGGGGGATATCCTTTCAACCAACCTCACACGACCTCGTGTTTAACTCCAGTGTAAGCAGAGCCTCCTGACATCACCAACTATACAATGGATTTCACCACTCCCTTAGTCATACACATATGTTGATTAAATAGCCTTGGAAAAGTTTACTGACAAAATCCTATTCCAAGGCTCTATATCCTAAGCTAGTTTGTGAACCCTAGAAAATAAAATCATTTCTAATCAATTTTAAATTATCAACGTTACTTTTAGTGGCCTTGCTTACTCAAAAAAGGTGTGGTCGTGAAACTAATGATGTTATAACCCAACAAATAAAATAAATGAATATGAATAAAATGCAAAGTCCTAAATTCAATTCTCAATAAATTATATGATTTTCAAAACGCAATTTTCAATTTAGTTCTACAATTCCAAATAACATGCAATCTTTCTTTACATGTACTAAGATTAGTGATAAGAAACCAAAATATCAAATGCCATCAATGCAAATTCCTAATATTTTTGTATTTTCAATATAAAAGAATGAAAATGCAAAGACTGAACAACATCTTGATATAAAAATTCTATTGTATGTAAATAGAGACAATCCAAGTAGGATATCAAGAATCAAACACCCAGCCCAAGATGCAAGGACAATCAAATGAAAAGGATGATGAGAAATGCACCGCCCAAAAATTCAACCAAAGAAAGGTTTCCTATCATTCCACAGACACTTAACAGTCATAACAGAGGCCCAAGAAGACTCAACAACCATCAAAACTTTCCCAACAACCATCAAACCCAGCAACCAAGCAACAAAGGGTGATGTAGGCAATTGTTCAGGAGAAAAGAGCATATATACGCCTCTTGCAGAAGGACATCACGTGAATGTACATGATTGTCATGTAAACACCCGTGTATGTGTGATAGAACACAGCCAAGCTAAGGAGAAGGATAAGAAACTCAAATTCAGAATGAATAGATTCTGTCAAGCAGTCATACGAAAAGAAACTCAATATAAGCGAGAGAAATCAAAGGACAAAACACTCCAAACCCCAAAAATAATATTTTATCCCCAGTATGGTCGTCAATTCTGTTATGGGGAAAATCTCTCTATGGCTAGGGGTAAACCACAACAGATGGAAATGATTGCAGAAATCAACTCTAATCTCATATATGCTATATCAACAAATATGCTAACAAGAGAAGATAAAATGCATACCGCGTCCATATGTTCGATGAAGTCCACCGTTGAGCACTTGACTCAAATCAATACACCTTCAACTTGTTCTCAACAACCAATAAATGCAAGGATGTGATGATAATATATAATGTTAGCACAGTCAATAGCATAATCCATCAACATTCATAACAAATACTCCCATGGAATAACAATTCAAATATTTGCAAGATATTAATTGGACGAGAAAAGTGTATTTCTATTAAAATGTAATCAACAGAAGAGAATGAATTACAAACTTTCATGTCGACACAATTTGAAACCGAGAAAGTAAGTCCCTTCCAGCTGGGGCTCCACCACTTCAATCCTCCACCAAAGGCAAGCTCATATAAGAGAGATAATGAAGTTCTCAATCAAGTAGGGAAGAGCTTGGGGGTTGAACAATGTGTTCAGACTTAAAAGGACAAAGGGATGCAGACTCAATATAAAGTGAATAATTTCTCCAGAGTAACTTTTCTCTCAAAGTTGAATTCTTCTTTTCTTTTCCATAGCTGGGATTTGGCCCATTTATAGCCTTCAAGTGGAACTAAAGGGCTGAGTTGGAACGTTTCCAGTATATGGAAGGTCAGGGATTATGGATCTCGTGACGTGACATGGAAACCCGACACCATTTTTTTAAATTTTGGGCACAAAACCCAATGTACGCGGTTTGTAGTGTTGCAACCTATATATACACATGTTGTATAATAGATAGGGCACATATATGTGAAAAAATAATGTATTTATCTCTGGAATTTGCAAAAAAGGACTTCAAGTCTGCATAGAGAAATGGAAAAAGGCCCTTTGTGCAAGTTTACATAGGGTGAGGAAAATCTTGTTATAACACCAATCATACATCACATTAATTCCAAGGCGCAAGAGTAATTATCAATTTTATTTCATGGCACAAAATAAATATAATCACGTAACCAATCATACATCACATTAATTCGAAGGCGCAAGAGTAATCATCCGTTTTATTTTAGAGCAAAAAAAAAATCTAATCACTTCATTAATCACACATCATCATTATTCATGGCGCAAGAGAAATCTACCACAACATACCTCAATTAATTGACGCAATTCCACCTAAAATGAATTCCAACATAAAATACAGCCTAAACTAGATATACCCACTATACTTATCTATCAATCATTAAGAAACAAAGAGTGTAAACGACACAAAGAACAAGACATAAGGAATTATAATATCACAAGAGTACAGGTAAAATCCTTGTAATAAATAAGATCTACTCTAAGAATCAAGTAAATTTCTCAGTCAGATTAGTTAAGGTCAAGCATCATAATCATTATTCTATCTAGGTAACCGGTAACAACTAGGCAAGGTTCAAATGAGGTTCCTTTTTAAATTGGAATCCTTTAAAGTAATGTAAGGAATTGAGTTGATTACAATCTCATAGGAATGTCGATCAACTTTAAGTGAAGCTTAAGTAGATTAGTACTCGTTTTTCCTGCGCGCCGAATTCACAATTTCATCTCTGCCAAGGCATCCTATATAGACAGGTGAGGTACCATTAACGCAACTTACCATTTGTGTATCCCTAGATATTACACTTGAAGAAACTTTAGTGTGTCTATCTCCGTCCATTTTGACAAGCAAACGAAGCTACCCATATCAGCCAGTGTTGTTTCTGCAATTGCAAACTCCGGCGTCTATTCAGATCTCCTTGTGCTCCAAGATGGATAACCTAACAGAAGTACATAATCATGGGATCTCAAAGCCCTCGCTTCATTCTCGTTTGTGAGATCAGCCACTGTTCCATGTGCTCTTCTTAGTGCCTCGGCCCCTGATATTTTCCCGCCATTGTTCCCAATTTCTTCAAGTTCTTCCAGATCCTCTAAATCATCATCCTCGCCATATCTCTCTTGCTGGGTATTTGTAGTTCTATTAAATGAAGGAAACAAAACCAGTGAAATGAGAATTTAGCTTCGGCTATGGAGAACGTTATAGATAAAAAAAAATTGTATGAGATCTTCATCTTCGAGAATTGGGCAATTTGCAGAATTTGAGTTGGGTCGAGTAAGGTTCTACACTGTGCAAATGAAGGTGAATATAGATCGTTTACTGTATCTTTTATATCTTCCTACATGTGTACCTTCTAGCGTTGTATCCTCAACAATAATTTTGATGAATGAGTCCAAGTTTATTTAAGCTACTGGCTTAGATTACGCATTACCTTCCTACCTCGTGAACACATAGTTGGTACTGAGAAGGTAATTAGACAGAGCTCTGGATTAGATTTCCTAGGATGAGACTTATAATAAGATAGAGAGCAGAAAGGTCGCCATCACAAGTTGTTCTGGGATATTATAATAACGCCCGTACGCCAACCCTCAATAACTACTTAACCCAAGAAAAACCAACACAAATCAAATAGGCCATGAGAATCCCTTCCGTCTCTACACAAAATGTATGAAGGTCATCTGATCGTATGGTGACTACTAACATAAAAAATTTCTGACCTGCAAATCTGAGTAAGCGACTAAGACATGCTGCATCTAAGAAAAATTATCCCTTGCAGCGATTTAGTTGTTTCCAGCAAACCCAATAGGACATTCCAATTAGCAGCGATCAAGTAGACATAAAAATGGATAGGAAAAAAAAGAGAGCGAACACAAATTCCAAGGACTTAGTTGGGAAAATTAAATGGTATCAATTCTAGAAATTCTTATCTACTCCGAATCCATCTAGAAATTCCAATCGATATCAGAAATCCATTACAACTTACAGACATCACTAAAACCATATATATCAGAAAAAACATATTACTATGCAATATCAAGAAGAATACCGTAACCAAGATGATGGACTGGATGATGTTCTCTGGCTCGACGTTCCTTCCGACCTCGTGCTTTCTAACCACAGAGACTTCACCGGTACCTCCTAGCCAACGTTAGGGATACTCTTCTTCCCCCTTATCCACCAGAGCCACAAAGGGGCTACACACACCCAGAACCATAAATCTTCTAGCTCCCATCTTGCCTCGCAAGGTAGAGCCACCACTCTCTCTCAAGCACAGGTGTTAGCACAAGAATTTTCTACTAGAAGAGGCATGCCTCTCCTAAAGGCATCTCATAAAACCTTTATAGGAAGAACAAAGAAGCTACACTTCTCCTCATCTCCTTCAGCAGCCAGCATCAAGGTCAGAAAGCCTTTCACGGGATCATCATCTCTTAAAGAGGTTGTTGAAGAACAATCCCTACCAAAAGTCTCTATCCTACAGAAGAAGAAAGATAAGGGCCAAGGCATTGGAAAGCTTGTGTCCCTTTTGCAAATATAAACAATTGATGAAACACTAAATCTGCCACCTATACAGGCTTCTAAGTGCTTGATTCTCAGAGTTTTGGGATTTTTTGTGAAGTGCTAGCTCCCTCAGTAGTAAAATGTAGACATTCTGTAGCGCTTTGGCGCTACGGAATAGTCTATTTTGGTATTTTGCTGGTATGCTACCTACAGTGCTACCAAATCACCTAAAGATAGTGGGTTTGATACTATGCAAAGTCACTACTTGCTCTGCACAGGCTCAAGTTGGAGGTGTTGCGTTTTTTACAGCGCTACCTAAAATTTTCACACAGATGCACAGTGGCACTACTGAAATTTTCTACCTAATATATGGCAGAGATGGAATTTGCACACAGACACATCACGGGCACTACCTAAATTTGCTACCAAAATTCTGGCAGAAAACGAATTGTGCGGAGTTATTTTACCAGTTTTGAGTCATTAACTTGAAACTTGGATTATAATCAAATGCGAAAGAATTTTTGAAAACTGGAGGAGCATTTTGTTCACCAAATAGCAAATAAAAAAAAACTCTCTCAGTTTTTCAAAATGTTCTATGGTCAGAGAGTTATTTGACATAGAAGTGGTGCTACAAAATGTGCAACTTAAACTCTGTTTTAAGACTCCTAAACTGACAATTTTGACCAGTTGACTTCTAGTAAGATTTCCGGGTGAAATACGATGAATTTTAAAAATCAAAAGGAGGTTATTGTCAATAAAAGGCCAAGGAACATTAACCTCTCTCATCTTTCACACAGGTGTCATGTATTGGGAGATTCGAAAGAATCTTTGAGCCTTATGTTTTCAGTTTTCGTGCTTTCCTGTTCGAGACATGTTTTTGTGACACCTGTTGCGACTAGCTGGAGATGAATTTAACAAAACTGAGAGAGATTTTGTTTCATAACGAGCTTATCTACAAAAAATGTTCTCAAATTTTACACAATTGTTTTATTTTGAGAATTACAAGTGGCATTTTGAATCCTAGTTTTCAAAATTTTGCCTCCTGAAAAGCAGGAAATCAGTTAAAATGTGTCATTCTTTGTTTGTAATTGTTTCTATTTTGGGAAAGGGGTTGGAGTTCGAATTGGTGATCTTGAAAGGACCTATGGTGCTATATATTTCATGGTCCAAGAGTAGAGTGGGGTTCATATGGTTCATCAAGGCTTCCTTATACTATAATATTTTGATGAAGTTACTGTGAACTAGCTATGTACTCGATTTAAGACATTTTGGTTAATAGAAATCAGCTTCTCTTTATGCTTATTTGCTTCTTATGCTAAATGTTCATGATTTGAATGATTCACATGAATGGTTGTGGTGATATGATGATGGATGTTTGATTGTTATATTATCATGATGTTTATTTATCTTCCTTAGTTTCTGAACTCAAGAAGATCTTGTGTTAATAATCTTTCTTCCTTAGGCTTTCTGTAGACCTGATGTTTACAGTAGCCCCTACATTCCTCTCATTGAAGTGTTCTCTCTATTCATATGCACTCTCAATTACTGATTGAATTTATCCAAGACCTTGATTGCTGGTGCATGTTAGCCCTGTTTTTCGAGTTGGAACATTATTATGTTGTGTCTTGTCCATTTGACCTTTTAAAAAACTCATTTACATTTACAAAACTTTTGATGTTACCAAGCTCACCTGATTACAGTCTAGGGTGACTTTTGGAGTGATAACATAAATGACGCTGTTGCCGTGGACATATTTGAGCATATTGAAGAGTTCTTTGGGAAGAACGACATAGATCCAACTCTTGATGGTAGACAACAGAGGGATACAAAAAATTGATTGTAATCATCTACCTGGTGACTCCACAATCAAAGACTCCATTGGGGACGATCCTATTGACAAAAAGATGACCAGGTATTAGTTCATTAGTTTTGTACATGAACTTTTGCTATTGTTTATTAGCTCTTTCATGCTTTTCCCTTCACATGTCAAGAGGGTTATTTTCTGTTTTGTTTATTCCTATGACCATCAACCTAGCTTCATATATCCAACCCTAGAAGAGGAAATCTTGCAGCCTTATGTTGTTGATGTTGATCCTATATCCTCATTACAACTCATTCCTAAAGATGAGTTCTGCATTCCAATTGCTCCTGAATTGGAGCATTCCTGTAACCTTGAGGAAATTAAGATTGATTCTAAACCTACTCAAACTTCAACACCTTTGGGAATTAATGATCAACCTTGTTATCAACCTATTAAGATTCATGATTAGCCTACTGCCTTTCAAATTAAAATCAGGGTGAAGATGTTCAAGCCTTTAAGGCTGCCCTATCTTCTTCATCCTTACCCTTTTCACTACTTTGAATATATTCCCCGGTTTTCTGGAGAGAATCAAATTTTAGCTGAGAGGCACTTGGAATCCTTTGAGGATTTTATTGATCGGTTTGACATTGTCCATGAAAATGTGATCATGAGATTGTTCACTAAATCTTTGATCAAAGATGTTGTTGTATGGTTTAAGGGTCTCAGAGATGATTCTATTGGCTCTTGGGCCGACTTCTCTAATGATTTTTTGAAGTATTGGGGTGAGAAAAAATCATTAGATTCATACCTTGATGATTTTTGTTCTTTGAAGAGAGAGCGGGATGAAGCTTTGTCTATTTTTAACAGAATATTTTATGGCATTTGTCATGATATGCCTTTGGAGATCCATCTTACAGAGACAACTACCATGATATATTATGTTATGGGTCTTCATTCAGAACTTTTTCTTCTCGTGTTAGAAAGGAATTATTCATCCTTAAGGATCTTGTTTGAAGATTCCCAAGGAGTGGTGGAAAACATTCGTGCTTCCAGGAGGATCCGAGAGCAGTTCGAATTTGAAAATTTGCATGCACATGAATAAGGGAATTGTCAGTACATTTCAATTTTTCAGCAAGAAAACAATGAGTGTGAATTAGATCTAGGACAACAACAAGGATGTAAGTATGTGTCAAATTATGAATCAGATTCCTCAATGATTGCAAAGATTTCAATGAACAGGTATGCATGTCAAATTCAGGAGAAGTTTTCAAACAATGTTGAAGATGAAATAGTTGATGACTGCATTGACAACTATATGTTTCTTATTGATCAAAATCCATATGATGTAAACTTTGTTTTGTCATCCTCTTGTGAGAACTATTCTAAAGAGGAATTTGTAATGATTGATGATCAAGTGGATGACTCACCAACTGTTGATACAAATCCTCTTGCTATCGATATTCAAGTGGTTTTCAATTTACCTCCTTATGATGAGTATTATGATGATTATGAAATTTTTCTTCTAGAGCGGCCATTTGTAGGGTCATCTCCGGGAGATGATTCTTTTCAACAGTCTTATGAAGGTTTATGATCCACACATTTCAGCCATGATGATAGACAACAAAAAGGTAGCGAGTTTGCTGAAGGAAATTCTCTACCCCTGTGCCTTTCTTCATTCCAATTTCTGAAAGAGAGAGCTCACAATCTTATAAACCAACAACCTTCTAAAGATGTTGTTGATCCCATAGTTTGTTATGTGGAAGGTTTTAAAATTTAAGTTTGCAGCCATTAAGTAGTTGTGAATTTGAAAGTGAATATGATGAAGATATAAATATTTTAAGTGATCATGGATATAAGAATAGTCAGGCAGTTTTCTATTCGGACCATTCATTTCCTAAAACTTTATTTCAAGAACAAGTTGGCCAACAAACAATTTTCCTTTCTTCCTTTGAAAATCAAAATGGAATTTCTTTTGAAGGACATCAGGGGTCATTTTCAAACTCTTTCGAGACTGCTGGTGAGTATAAAGGATTGAAACAAAAAACAACATATGAAACTGAATATAATTGTTTTATATGTGTTGATCAACAAGAGGTTTTTCTTCATGAGATGCAAGATCTTTTTGCCACATGTTTGCAGTCAATGAGTGAGTTTAAGTTTTCAAATTTGGTCAGTGATGAAATTGATTTCAATCTCTTAGATTCATTGCCTTTAATTAGGTATTCCTTGTTTCCTTTGAAGAAACACATGCAAAGAATCCAACTAGTGGACGAGATGTTTGCATCGCTCCATTGGATTTTTCATTTCACTTGATCAAACAACTCAAGGGCTAGCTTAGGGTAGGTAGGTTGTGTGAAATAAGCTCAACACCCTAAGCATCTCTTCTAGCAGTTAATTTTTCAGTTTGCATTTGGTTTCAGTTGAAGGTCACAGGTCAGATCAATTTGCACAGGTTAAAGGTTGGGAGCAACCCAATGGATAAGGCACTGAAACTACAAGAGAAATTAAAGCCTCACAGGGAAGAATCTATCCCCCATGGAGCCTATATGTTAGCACAAGAATTTGTAGCTAGAAGATTCCTGTCTCTCCTAAAGGAAGCTCAAAAAACCTTTATAGGAACAACAAAGAAGCTACACTTCTCCTCATCTCCTTCAGTAGGCAACATCAAGGTCAGAAAGCCTTTCACAAGATCATCATCTCTTAAAGAGCTTGTTGAAGAAAAATCACTACCAAAAGTATCTATCCTATAGAAGAAGAAAGATAAGGGCCAAGGCATTGGAAAGCTTGTGTCCCTTTTGCAAAGATAAACAATTGATGAAACACTAAATCTGCCACCTATACATGATTCTAAGTGCTTGATTCTCAAACTTTTGGGATTTTTTGTGAAGTGCTAACTCCCTCAGCAGTAAAATGCAGATATTCTGTAGCGCTTTGGCGCTACAGAATAGTCTATTTTGGTATTCCGTTGGTATGCTACCTAAAGTGTTTCCAAGTCACCTAAAGATAGTGGGTTTGATACTATGCAAAGTCACTACTTGCTTTGCACACGTTCAAGTTGGAGGTGCCGCATTTTTTACAGTGTTATCTAAACTTTGCACACAAACGCACAGTGGAGATATCAAAATTTTCTACCTAATATATGGAAAAGATGGAATTTGCAGACAGACGCATCATGGGCACTACCTAAATTCGCTACCTAAATTCTAGCAGAAAACGAATTGTGTAGACTTATTTTACCAGTTTTGAGTCATTAACTTGAAACTTGGATTATGATCAAATGGGAAGGAAGTTTTGAAAACTGGAGGAGGTTTTTGTTCATCACATACCAAATAACAAAATCTTCTCTCATTTTTTCAAAATGTTCCATGTTCATAGATTTATTTGACATAGAAGTGGTGCTACGAAATGTGTTTCTTAAATTTTGTTTTAAGACTGTTGAACTGACAATTTTGACCAGTTGACTTCTAGGAGGATTTCCGGGTGAAATACGATGAATTTTAAAAATAAAAATGAGTTTATTGTCAATAACAGATCCAAGAACATTAAACTCTTTCATTTTTCACACAGGTGTCATGGATTGGGAGATTCGAAAGAATCTTTGAGCCCTATGCTTTTAGTTTTCGTGTTTTCCTGTTCGAGACATGTTTTTGTGACACATGTTTCGGCTAG